>JAVYIG010004343.1:0-164994 GCA_035222895.1 Strongylocentrotus droebachiensis | reverse complement strand
CCCCTCTTTTCTTCTTATTCTTCTTCCTTTCCTTTTATCTTCTCTTTCCCTTTCCCTTTCCCTTCTCTCTCTATCTCTTATTTATTTTTTGGCGGGGGGTAGGGAGGGAGGAGGCAAGAGCCCTTCGCCCTTCCCACATTTCCCTCTTTCCTTCTTCTTCCTCTTCTTTCTTTCCTTTTATATTTTCTTTCCCTTTCCCTTCTTTCTCTCTCTCTTATTTATTTTTTTGGCGGGGGGAGGGCAAGAGCCCTTCGCTCCCGTTTCCCTCTTTTCTTCTTCTTCCTCTTCTTTCCTTCCTTTTATCTTCTCTTTCCCTTTCCCTTTTCTCTCTCTCTCTCTTATTTTTTTTTTGGCGGGGGGAGGCAAGAGCCCCTCCGCCCCCGTTTCCTTCTACTTCCTCTTCTTTCTTTCCTTTTATCTTCTCTTTCCCTTTTCCTTTTACTCTCTTATTTATTTTTTGGCGGGGGGGGGGGGGGGGAGGAGGAGGCAAGAGCCCCTCTTTTCTTCTTATTCTTCTTCCTTTCCTTTTTTATTCTCTTTCCCTTTCCCTTCTCTCTCTCTCTCTTATTTATTTTTTGGCGGGGGGGAGGCAAGAGCCCTTCGTCCCCGTTTCCCTCTTTTCTTCTTCTTCTTCCTCTTCTTTCTTTCCTTTTATCTTCTCTTTCCCTTTCCCTTCTCTCTCTATCTCTTATTTATTTTTTGGCGGGGGGTGGGAGGGAGGAGGCAAGAGCCCTTCGCCCTTCCCACGTTTCCCTCTTTCCTTCTTCTTCCTCTTCTTTCTTTCCTTTTATATTTTCTTTCCCTTTCCCTTCTCTCTCTCTCTCTTATTTATTTTTGGCGGGGGGGAGGAGGCAAGAGCCCTTCGCCCTTCCCCCGTTTCCCTCTTTCCTTCTTATTCCTCTTCTTTCCCTTTCCCTTCTCTCTCTCTTATTTTTTTTTTGCGGGGGGGGGGGGGGAGGGGTGAGGAGGAGGCAAGAGCCCTTCGCCCCCCCCCGTTTCCCTCTTTCTTCTTATTCTTCTTTCTTTCCTTTTATCTTCCCTTTCCTTTTCCCTTTTTTCCTTCTCTCTGTCTCCCCCATCAACATAGTAATAACGAAAGAGACCACTCTGTAATCAAGACTCCATTCCATTTTATTTAATACATTTTCGATATACTTAAATTGGCAACTATTACCTTCTGTCCCAGATCCTCATTTTAAACGACTGATGCGAAAGACTAGTCGACGCACCCTTTCGAGAAAAGCCCCCCCCCCCCGCTTTTATCGAAAGGGTGTGTTAAAACGGTACTCCGCTCTCAACGCACCCTTTCGAGAAAAGCCCCCCCCCCTCTTTTATCGAATGGGTGCGTTGAGCACACCACACCGCGCCGCGCCGCACCGCACCCTTTCGATGAAAGCCCTAGGCCTACAAGGCATTTTTTTACAAATGATATATACAACTTTGGTATCAAGCATGATTTTTACTTGCGTCTGTTTGCTGGTCCCTCTGATTTCAGGTTATTCAGGCAGCGCATGTACTAGTCTAGATCTAGACCCTACAGTGTATGTAATTGTGGCGTAAATTGTTACCGTGCTTAAAATTTAACGCCTACACAATACTGCGCGTACCGGGTATGCACAAGAAAGAGTGGAAATATGGCTGAATGTTGCCTAGCTCTGATTTAGAACAGTGGTCTACAGGGAAAGCCCTGATCTGGCAATATGATTGCAAATGTTGCCCACTCCGGTTTAATATTTTTATTTCGCAGCTAAAATGCCTTGTAATTAGGTAACAATATACTAAATATAGCCTTCTAACTAGTGCTAAAGGCTGGCATAGCCATATAGCATAGGGCTAGGTCAGATCTAAGTTAGAAACGTTGACATGCTGCATGCCTAACCCTACTGTACAAGATTCAACATGGCCTCGTAGCAATAAATCCAAATCAGTTGTCACACCTATGACTCAGAACAACACCAGGCAATTCCACCCGAATAAATTCGAGCTAATCACTGCCCGTACTGAGCTTTACAAACACTCTTATTTCCCACGGACAGTTGCAGCATGGCCGTACATGCTCCCTCAGATATCTTGGTTTCTGCAACAGCAGAAACCTTCCAGGGAGCCCTATTCCAGAAACGCCATTGATGGCTGAGAATTGTTTTTACTTGCACCTTGTTGTAGACTAGTACATAATACACCAACTGACTGCACTGCACAAGAGCACCTTGCCAGACATTTCAACCTTGACGTTATATCCTGACCGATGGATCCTGTCAAGTACCGACGTAGAAGTAGAAGTTGAAGTAAAGTTAGTTTAACCAAGACCAAGTTTACTGTTTACAGTTTAGATTTATTTGTAGTCTAGATCTAAGTTAGACTAGAGTAGACTAGAGTCTAGCTAGGTCTAGATCTAGACTAGATCTATCTCTAGATGGCTAGGCCACAACAATGAAACATCAGTTCCCATGCAACAAACATGTTAGTGTTACTTAACATGAGTAATTACAGTTACACCAAACAGTCGATATCAGAGACTGAAGCTCTCTCTCTACTCCCATCCACTCTTGCAACTCCTGCAACTTACTACGCAATGCGGTGTATGGGGCTCTATTTAAAGAAATTTGCAATCACGAAACAAAATTGGCTCTTTCTTGTCTTTTTATCACATTTATGATTTTTTTATAGGTATCATTCTGTTCATATTTGTGTAAAATTTAATTACCTGGGATTTTCGCTCCTAATACTGCCTTCTTCATGAGAAAACCTCTCTCCTCGATGAGAGTAATACCCTGGAGACGGTTCGTAAAAACGACGATCGGGCTAGCAGACGATGAAAACATATCGCAGAGCACTAAAAAGTGGCCCTTGACTTTCGCGGGGCGATTCGCGACGCTTCGTAAAACTCTACACAGTGCACATAGCTTTGAGATGCGTTTTCACGAAGCGTCCTGCGAGTACACCCAGTTTACGGGACAGATCGTGAAAACGGACTTTGTCAATTTAACTACCTTACGCGTTTCGTGATGTCACGTATGACGTAACTAGACAATTTCAGACTCTAAAATTTTGTGAAATTGTAGGCATTATGATACTTAATTCGAATATCGAAAAAAATATTTATTGAATTTACATCGATTTTTGCCTCTTGGGACACTTCGTAAAAACGGTGACGATATAAAATGCAGAATTCACAACATATGACCAATGCAACTTTCTATTAGACATCAAATGCGTTTTCCGTTCTCGGATAGCTCTAATGAAGACATGGCCATTTCAACCAGCGAAATCGACCAAGGAAATCATGAGTTAGAGCGAATGAAAGGTTTTCATCATCGTGATTTTCTCATCTAATTATTGACATTTTCCCGAAAAATTCCGAAATTTGTACATAGCTAGGAAGGTAGTCCAAAGGTTTATCTTCCTAAAGAACTAAAGGAAATTGTGTTATATGTTTGCGCATTTATTGGTTTTAGGGCTAGAAGTTGTCAAGTTATCACCACTATTCACCCAGAGTACGGGCCGCCAAAGCAAAAGCCGCCGTGCTCGCTGGGCTGGGCTGCGGGTGGAACGGGAGGACTTAGAGCCACTAGGGAGCTGTATGGTCTCGGAGAGGGATTAAGGGGATTACGGCAGGGGAAACAAAAGACGCGCGGTGCCACGGATGGCTTCAAAGGGGCCTCTTGGACGGGATCTCCATTCATTACAGCTTCCTGGTTAGACATAGATTTGCCGCTTGCACGCGGACTTTGATCGGAGCCGTTGGTCTATGCGTGCGGTGGTCATGAATTATGCATTAGTTATCGGGGCGAAGAACTGGAAGAGTGAAGTATATTCATGAATGAGTTGCTACACTAAATCGACTAGTCTACGGTTGGAGGAAATGAGATTCTAATAACTTTTTCTTCTACGGAAATGCTATTTCCATGGATCATTTCTTCTTTTATTGGAGATATATTCATATGAAGAATTATAATGTGATAAAACCTTAATAGTATTAGCACTCGCGGAAAACACAATTGTAACGGACATAGATAGTGATATTTCGAAGATAAAAAAACCTTATTCTGGGGAACATTTTAAGTTATCTATAATATTTGGTAGCATTATAATGATAATTCTCACTAACTATAAGAGCCATCTAATTTTAATTTGTCACAATTCTCAACAACTGATGGATGTTAAGTTGTTTAAATTCAGGTATGACCTACCCAGTATGTTTCAATGTATTATGTTATGCTATGCTTTTATTGTACATTTTAAAAAGTCGTGTATGAATATACTAAAAACACTAAATCTGGACTTATTTTGTATTTCCATTTGTTTTCCATGAAGTGATATTGAAGAAAAAAAACTAACATTCAAGATATTTTCAGTTTGTCACAGTTTGGTTAATAACTTGCAAATTGGTAGATATCCTATTACTCATTTTCATAACAATGTGTATCCCAGTGGCGGATCCAGGATGGGTGGAGGGGGGAAGAGGGGAGGAGGGGTGGGGGGGAGTATAAGTCTGAAAATTAAAAAGCCAAAAGATAAAAAAATAAACAGGTCATCAACACTCTTATATTAAGTCTTTCCTCCCCCTCTTTCTCGTTCTCTTTTTTTGTGTGGGGTGTGGGGGGGGGGGCTAGAAGCAGGTGTTTCTGGTCCCTGGATCAGCTACTGGTCATTTCTAGTGTTCACTCACATAGGCGCCGGTAGTTGGGGGGGGGGGGGTGGGAAGGGGGCAGTTGCTCTCCCCCCCCCCCCACCAAAAAAGTCGGGGGGGGGGGAAACGATTTTTGCCCGCCCCCCCCCCCCCCCCCCCCCAACAAAAAAAAAAAAAAAAAAAAAAAAAAGTAATGGAGTAAAGATGGTTTGTATTTTTTAACCCCCCAAAACATAATAATTAAAAAAACCTCAAATCAAATCAAATCAAATCAAATCAAATTAAATCACAAATAAAATCCCATTCAAATAAAAGGAAAGTTTATTCGATACCAGTGATTAACAAATGTTGCTGAAATGACATGATTATCCGGTATTTTTTCTCAATTTTTTTGTCATACCTTTGTATGTGTTTGTTAAAAAATTTGAAATTCCCAAATTTCGAAGCCTTTATGTCATGGTCTGCAAAACGGCAAAAAATACTTAAATACCCAGAGCTTCCGGGGGCTCTGCCCCCTGGACCCCACCAAGGGCCCTAAGGCGGTCTCCAGGATGCTCATCTGACCGTAATTAAATAACTAAAACCCCAGACCTTCCGGGGGCTCTGCCCCCTGGACCCCACCAAGGGCTCTTAGGCGGTACATGGATGCTCATCTGACCGTAATTAAATAACTAAACCCCCAGAGCTTCCGGGGGCTCTGCCCCCTGGACCCCACCAAGGGCCCTTAGGCGGTCCCTTGAATGCTCATCTGACCGTAATTTAATACCTTAAACTCCAGAGCTTCCGGGGACTCTACCACCTGGACCCTACAAGGGCCCTAAGGCGGGCCCCTGGATGCTAACCTGACCGTAATTAACTTGATATTAAAACCTCTGAGCTTCCGGGGCCCTGCCCCTGGACCACATCAATGGCCTTATAAAAGAGGGCCCCTGGATGCTCATCTACCCGTAATTAAATACCTAAAACCCCTGAGCTTCCGGGGGCTCTATTCCATGGACTCTCCGCCAATTAGTGACCTGCCAGTGTCACAAATAAGGTATTTAAATTTGCTTATCTGACCGTAATCTAATGCCTACAAACCCTGAGCTTCCGGGGGCTCAGCCCCTTGACCCCCTGCTGAGGCTCAGGCCCTGGACCCCAAGCAAATGTACGCTTTACCTGATTGTTGATACTCCACTTTGAAAAACGTTCTGCGGGGCCTGCATGTAACGTGTAAGAGTGGTGGTGAGGCAGATTTTTCTTCTGCCCCCCCCCCAACCCCACTTCCAAACGTTTTTGCTCATTACGTCACTGCCCCTGGAAGGTGAGCCCCCTGAAATGTTTGCCCCCCCCCCAATCCCAAACTGCTTCCGGTGCGCCTGTTCACTCATAACGATGAAGAGATTTATTTTTCTTAACCTGCTATTTAACTCACCCCACAAAAGCTCTCCTGGGTTAAAGTCCAGAGTAAAAGCCATACAATTCTAATTATAGCAAGTAGTGTCTGCATTGCTTTGATGGTAGTTCGGTACATAAATTGCTCCAAAAGGAAAACGGAGTTCAATTTTTTAAATCATGAATTGTGATCATATGTGCCCAAAGTGCGAAATCGTAATATTATACGGGCCCACCATTTTTTTTTAAATTTGATCAAACGAACAGACTAGACGCTGACACACACACACACACACACAAAACAACAACACCATAGTGGGATGGGTAGGTTGTTCTCACCTTCCACGTACCCTCTCAAAAAGTAAGGAAATCAATGGAAATCGAAAATCGCTATACGGTGGTAAAAAAAAAAAAGAAGAGGGTAGAGGGAAAAGGAATTTAAAAAAGTAACGGAAAGTGAGTGATTCAGAGTGTGGCAAAGCAAACGAGAGAGAAAGAGAGACTTGAGAGAGAGAGAGAGAGAGAGAGACGAGAGAGAGAGAGAGAGAGAGAGAGAGAGAGAGACTTGAGAGAGAGACTTGAGAGAGAGAGACTTGAGAGAGAGAGAGAGAGAGACTTGAGAGAGAGAGACTTGAAAGAGAGAGAGACTTGAGAGAAAGAGAGAGAGAGAGAGAGAGAGAGAGAGAGAGAAAGAGAGACTTGAGAGAGAGAGACTTGAGAGAGAGAGAGAAAGAGAGAGAGATAGATAGATAGAGAGAGAGAGACTTAAGAGAGACACAGAGAGAAAGAGACAGAGAGACAGATAGAGAAAGAGAGATAGAGAGAAAGAGATAAATGGGTCTTGCTCGTTAAATTGGAATTTAATGTATATTGCTGAATTTGGTAATACAAAAATAAAAGGTTTATACTATTTTACAAGAGTTTGGGCATTTACTTGAGCCAACTTTTCTTCATTTGCCGATATAGGCTACAGACCACTAGACCGACATCTTTTAAAGAACTAGACTGTTTTATGTTTTTTAAAGGGTACGCATGAGGCTGGGAAGGGGCAAATTAATAGATTGTATGGTAAGGCACATTACGTACCGCGTTTTCATTAGATATAACCATAACGCAGTACATAATATGTGCCTCAATCTGAAATGTAAAAACAAAATAGATCTGTTAATTTTAATCTTGATTCGAGGAATACAAGCTACCCCTTTCAAAGTAACATGTGAATGAGTGAAGCAATACAAGTTTATGAAAAATATAAGCATTTTTAATGCGCGTACTTTCCATATAGCGATAAGCATTGGCTAAAAGATCGTTGTGGTATACAGTGAATTGCATGTTCTTTCAATAGAGCGCTAAGTAAATCAATCGTAGGGTGTCCTCGTAGTATTAATAGGGACTTTTAGATTGAGTGGACGAGAACACGACGAACGCCGACTGATCATGCGTGTCAACGTACTCAACTGCCCATGTTGACTACAATTAGAAATCTTTTAGATTGCACTGACGATAAACATGCATGCAGGAAGTAACACTATGAACATGACGAACAAAGAAAGAGGACAACATATACAGTTCCTCATTCTACCCTCAACAATAGGCCATTTTAATTCGTATTTGTAACCAAATTTAATGCATACGTCTTTGTGAAGTGCCTCAATACAAATTATTTCATTCACCTGATAAGAATAATAGTATTTCAATAGTCAGAATCCGAACTGCATACATTAGTTGTTGCCAGGTTGGACAAACATTATGGCTTGACCTACCTAGCAACACTTAATATATGCAGTTGCATTCTGACTATTGAAATACTATTATTCTTATCAGGTGAATGAAATAATTTGTATTGAGGCACTTCACAAAGACGTATGCATTCAATTTGGTTACATTACGAAACTGGCCTATTGCTGTGGTAGAACATCCCTTCACTGCTATTATGTAAAAATTGTAGAACAGGTAAATATGCATGTGACACCTGTTCTTCACATTTTTACACAATAGCAGGGAAGGGATGTTCCTTTGTCTACCTGAGGAACTGTATATTTTATGCGCACGCGGCATATACTAGTACCGGACTAGATTTAGGAAAATCAAGGTTGACGCATTCTCTTTTGCCGACTGAGACGACATGACGCATGCGCAGTGCCTTAAAATGACGTCACACGTTGCAGTCAAAGCTATCGACGGGCAAATCTAAAAGTCCCTATTAAACCAAAATGACGAAATGAATAAATAAATAGTAGTAGTAGTAGCTGTCAAAACGTATGCCCTGCCAGAGTATTATAATTACACAAGATTTTTAGTAAATATCGACACTTAGAGCTCTCTGGTCCGCTCCCAAGCATGAACTTAAGCCCTTAATCTTGAAACCTAAGACTAAACATGTCTATTGTGTCAAATTCCCGGAGCAAATAATGGAATAATGGAAAAAATCCAAGCGAGCATAGCTGATGAAACGGAATAATAAAATAAGTGATTACAAAGAGGTGTGTTTGTCGAGCGCAAAACATGGAATGGTAAATAGCAGCGGCGGATTTAAGATTTTCCAAACGCGCGAGCATTTCCGGGTTAAATCAAGCAGCGCATGTGCATTCTGTTTATTTCATGAAGAAACCATTGAACACCTATTTTGTTAATGTAACATTGTGACGAAGGTATCGGAATATTTCGAGAAGACATTATACGAAAGATGTAAATTGTGTTGAAATTAACTATCGAATATGTTCTTTTTGGAATCACACCCAATAGATTAGATAAAGCTTTAAATTCGCTTATCATTTGGTTTAAATGGGTTATTTATAAAAATTTGATTGGCTGGAATTCGCCTTATAGTGCGGTATGGTATGTAATCCCGTAGGATTTTTTTTGCCTTGGGGGGGGGGGGGGTCCATTTTGGGCGCCAAAATGGCTTATATAAAGCGCAATAGGGAAATTTGGAACCCCGTCAATGCTAGCTTGGACCCCAATGAATCCAAAAATGCAACAAAAAAAATGCCAAAAAAAAATGCAAAAATTGGCACAAAATTCCTAAGGGAGCTGTTTCAGTGACATACCGTACCACACTATTATACCACAACAAGTTGTTAAATATTTATTTTGGTTTTGAAAAAAAAAAATCTTTTGTGAAAACAAGAAGCAAGGCTCATTACAAAGATGTTGGTCATGTTTCAATGATCTTTTTAATTAATGGCGGTCGGCATTCATTGGCTGCACTATTGCGCTCGACGTGCGGAGGCAGTGGAGTTACCGAACCAGAACATCTGGACCGGATCTATTGTTCTGGCTGTTGGGTTTTAGAGTGTGATCGGTGGTTGCTGGCTGGCACTGTGATGTACAGTTTTGGCATCTACCTGAAGTCCTCTTTCAATCATTTTAATGGTTTGAGTTTACTGTCAGTGGCATATACACAGTATGCGTAATATTATTACATGTTTAATGTTACATCCAGTCATTGTCATTATCACTCAATAGCTGTTGTTGTTTTTTTGTTTCGTTTTTTATCTCTCCTTTTATTGCTCATTACATGTATGAAGACAAATGTATATGGCAGTATTATCCAATAAAATGCCCTACTGTTGGGAAAAAGGTTTCTGTCATAATTTTCGTCTTCCTTGGGTCTGTAATTATTGCTCATTCCATGTATGAAGACAAAATGTATATGGCAGTATTATCCAATAAAATGCCCTAATGTTGGAAAAAAAGTTTCTCTCATCATTTTCATCTTCCTTGGGTCTGTACTGAAAATAGAGTATAGATAGTATAGATATTATATTAGTATAGGTCCTCTAAAATGAAAAAGATAGTATATAAAGACGTATACTGATCAGAACCTTCAAAAATCATAACTTTGTTAGTTTATGTCCCATTTTGTTCCAATTTTCACCAGTCTGATTTTACTGTTTTCTGTAAAAGTTCTTTGATATGAAGGCTGAATTTCTGTTTAACGACAATACAATAACAATTACAATACAATTACTTTAATGACGAAAAAAAAATGCCGGATCAACATGACCTCACCGTGAGATCAAATTTGCTTTCTCTTTGTAAAGTGTCTGAATGTGAGATTTTACCGCAGGTTCCATTGGAGTAATACCCATGTAATCAATACATACACTACTTGCTATTGAAGGAAGAAAACAAATCGAATGAAATCATTCCAATTGTCTGGCTTGTAATCTGGACTTTAACCCCGGGAGAGCTTTCGTGGACAAGTTGAAAAGCAGGTAAAGAAAATTCATGCATGAATACTAGATAGACACCAGTGACGTATTCAGGGGCCGGGGGTGCATTTTATCACAGCAATCCATAACACACTTCACTGAGCACCATTACATTGACAATGGGATATAAAATTCGATTTGAGCCATATTTGGGAAGTGGGAACAAACCTGACAATTTCATGATCACATTCAAGCATGACTTGAATAAAATGAAAACTTTAAAACCCAACGAGAAGGTACCACGAACAAATTTAAGGGCCCTAAGGCGGTCCCGTGGATGCTCATCTGACCGTAATTAAATACCTAAAACCCTTGAGCTTCCGGGGGCTCTGCCCCCTGGACCTCACCAAGGGCCACAAGGCGGCCCCTGGATGCTCATCTGACCGTAAGTAAATATTAAAACCTCGGAGCTTCTGGGGGCTCTCCCCCTCCCTGGAACACGTCAATGTCCTTAAAGAGGGCCCCTCGGATGCTCATTTAACCGTAAGTAAATACCTCAAAACCCCTGAGCTTCGGGGGCTGAGCCCCTTGACCCCCTGCCGAGGCTCATGCCCTGGACCCCACGCCAATTTACGCTCTACCTGATCGTTAATACTCCACTTTAAAAAAAGTTCCGCGGGACCTGCATGTAACGTGTAGGACTGGTGGTGATGCAGATTTTTCGCCCCCCCCCCCTCTTCCGAACGTTTTTTTCTCATTACGTCACTGTCCCTGGAAGGTGAGCCCCTTGGAATGTTTGCCCCCCCCCCCCCCCCCGCCCCCCAATCCCAAACTGTTTCCGGCGCGCCTGGACATGGGTATGCAGAATGGAGGTTTGATTCTTTATCCCTTTCTACTTTTTTTTTCGGGGGGGGGGGGGGTACACTCCCTCAAGCCCCCTTTATGATTAGTAGGAGAGTTCTTGTATTATACTCGCCATCTTTTCTTGACTCCACATTTTGAATTGACCTTGAACGTTTGATTAATGTCAAGAGTTGCTATCTATGGAATCGCTTTACGGGAAGGAATCCTAATCGGTGCCAAACGAGGAGCTTCTGAAGTGGAGTTGATCTTATCAATTTATATACCCGTTCTTTCATCCAAAAATGGAAGCTCTTTTTGTGCATCGACGCTACTGAATATAGCGCCATTCGTTAAACATGGTTTTCATTTTGTTAATCATTAAAAGTGACTTTATATCACTTCATAGTGAGAAAATAGATAACATAAATTGGCCTCGAATCACGATCGCAACTGCTTTTGAAATCTCAACGCATGGGCGATTTCAATACCCTGTTGTATGTCTCATAGGAATCCTGTTTGGATTACGTAATACGTCATTGGCATGTTCACACAATTCAATCGGTGACGCACAAACTTTTTGGAAAGTGGTTTGTTAAAGAACTTCTTGTAAAAATGAAGACAATTTTTTCTTCGAAATATTACTTCGGACCAGCCATCCCCGATTGACAATAATACTTTTTTTTTTTTAATTGGGCATCATTAGAAGGAGAGATAAACAGGTTTTTATTCATATATTAACAATTAAAATGTTGATTTTGGATCATGAGAGATTCTGAGCTTGTCTGTGTGTGTGTGTGTGTGTGTGTGTTGTGATTTAAATTCCGATTTATGCAAAGACAGCATATATTTAAAATAATAATAATCTGGATTTATAAAGCGCTTTACAAATATTATTACCCCGGTCATCGGATACATTCACGCACAATGTACACCATCTTCATTTCCTGGGAAATATTCCTACCATATGGTCACCGTGGGGCCATATGGCAATTACTAACACAAGTGCTTTCGTCATCCTACCAGGCTCCCATTTCTCTCCGGGGTATGGAGTGGCAAATGTAGATTAATGCCTTGCCAAAGGACATTAGTTCCGTGTCGAGGAACGAACCAACGGCCTTTGAATGTCAAGTTAAGTGTTTAAACAACTCAACCATGACACCTCGATATATATATTTCTCAGTCGTCCTGATTATCAACAGTCTGCAACATAAAAACTAGATTTTGACTTAAAGGTATGAAAAATCTGAACCGAAATCGAAACTGAAAATCAAGCACAATTTGATAAGGAAGCAGGAAGCCCTTAGAAAGAGAGAGAGAAAAAAGGGGAGAGAGAGAGAGAGAGAAACAGAGAGAGAAAAGGAGAGAGAGAAAAAAAAGTAGAGAGAAAAAAGGAGAGAGAGAGAGAAAAAGAGAGAGAAAAAAAAAGAGAGAGAAAAAAGGAGAGAGAGAGAGAGAGAGAGAGAAAAGGAAAGTGAGAAAAAAGGAGAGAGAGAGAAAAAAAAGAGAGAGAAAAGGAGAGAGAAAAAAGAGAGAGAGAGAGAGAGAAAAAGAGAGAGAGAAAAGGAGAGAGAAAAAAGGAGAGAGAGAGACAGAAAAAGAGAGAGAAAAAGGAGAGAGAAAAAAGGAGAGAGAGAGAGAGGAAAAGAGAGAGAGAGAGAGAGAGAGAGAGAAAAGGAGAGAGAGAGAAAAGGAGAGAAAGAGAGAGAAAAAGAAAGACAATGGTTGAGCAAATGGGAGAGGGAATGGCCCTTTTATATATCGATATGTTGACAATGTTGTATGACATGATATGCCACGGTTGGTTATGGCAGATTTGCAGCCAAGAAATGCAATGCTTGATAAATACAAACAAATCTCAATCAAGGGGAAATGATTTGTATTACTTTTATTTCAACTAGAATCCTGCAAACGCCTCTAGAATCTACGTATATAATAATATAAATGAACATTATTTTACGGAGTAATGCATGACTTGACGAAGTTACATGAATTAAAATATTACGTAAACGTATCTCAGCAGACAAATGATAACATCATGATATCAGAATCTAGGAAAGATGCATACAAAATACATTACAGCAAACTCTACAAAGTATACAGAAAGACACACATTAATAATAGAAATATGCTATATATCTAAATTTAGATTTGAGAAACATATGAAACGACACACATATCTTATAGAAAAAAAAAAGTTTAAAATTCGTTATGTACTATGAGAAACCTATGAAATAGATGCCGTAAATGTAAATGTATAACAGTTTGAAAACATGATATCTATGTATTTATGATGATTGTGACAGAGTGATATTGAAAAGTTATGGTCTGTTTTCTCTACACACAAGGAACATAAACGGACTTTAACGTAGTGCTTGTCATTGACCATTGAGATAAATAGGCAAACTGACCGGTCATGGGTCTCCCATGTCATTTAATTATTCCTTTGTTTAACCTGATAGCTTTATCCCAAAGAAAACTATTTCATAAAGCCTCTACCCAAGGTTTGATGTTAGTACCAAGTTTTTGATCGTATATTCGTATATCTAATGTATTGTATTTGATATAAAAACAACGAATTTGAATGAAATGTTTATACAAAATTATGTACATTTATGAATAGATAACGTACCAAAATTATTTTTTTATTAATGACAATACTTATTTTATGAAGTTGAATAAGTGCAATAAAATTAAACATCAGTAAAACCCGAACAAAGAAACGATCAAATTAATTCTGTGGGAAAAAAATTGTTGTTATAATATTAAAACTACGTGACGGATGGTGGCATCACAAAGTCATTACAGAGTTGCCGCTTTATCTCGATCAGATAATCCTGTTCATAGTTTCTACTGTCATTGGACAATTATAAGTAGTTGTCAGATTATCTTGAAACGGAATTCTACTTTAACATTTTTTTTAACTGCTAACGGGATTTCGAAATGTGTAATTGTGGATTATAGAAGAACATTCAAATACTAAATTCCGTTGAAGATTATAGTCAGAAAGTTTGTGAGCCGGATCACAGTCCTTCGAGACGAGGAAGAACAAAAGTTTTATATTTATCTCATAGCCTGCACGCTAGTTGTCCTCAGTTGGGGGTAGTTTTCCTGGGGGATAGCAGTCCTCGGGGGTAGTTGTCCTCGGGGGTAATTTTCCTCGGGGGTAGTTGTCCTTGGGGGTAATTGTCCTCGGTGGTAACTGTCCTCAGGGGTAGTTGTCCAAGGGGGTAGTTTTCCTTGGGGGGTAATTGTCCTCGGGGGGGGGGGGGTGATTCTCCGGGGGTAATTGTCTTTGGGGGGTAATTGTCCTCGGGGGGTAATTCTCCGGGGGGTAATCTTTATACGGGGGTATTTTTCCGGGGGGTAATTTCCCGGGGGGGTGATTGCCCAGGGGGTAATTGTCCTGATACGGTTCATGCTCATTGTAGTGTGCTGTGTGTTTCGCATGCACTATTCATAGAACCATCGCATTAATCAGATCATATCAAAAATAAACTTGGCACGGGGGGATCTGGGGCTTGGCACAATGGGGATTAGAGTTAATCGACTCTGCTGTTACTGAACTACATCAGCATTGGCTGGGTGAACCCAGCATACCACACCCGGAAAATTTAACCTTCTACAAAAATGTAAATCACGCACTTGGGGGGGGGGGGGGGGGTGTCCGCCCACCCCCTGTTTATCGATTCAGGATTCACGCGGGGCTTCCCCTAGATATAGGCTCCCCGTTTGGAGTGGATTCTGCCCCAATTGTATTAATTTTAGATACGACACTATACTTATTCGTCCTTCTGGTTGTCAATTCTCAGCAGACTTTATCTTTTTCTTATACACGTAAAATCGTAAATATAGTAGTTCATCAATATCAACGCAGCACAATACATGTCATATCTTATAGTGTCCTATAGACACTCAACGATTCATAG
The DNA here is from genome assembly GCA_035222895.1 of Strongylocentrotus droebachiensis. NCBI lineage: Eukaryota > Metazoa > Echinodermata > Echinoidea > Camarodonta > Strongylocentrotidae > Strongylocentrotus > Strongylocentrotus droebachiensis. Next base: position 150,064 of record JAVYIG010004343.1, on the reverse strand, counting down.
ATAGATAAAACATGGTAATTAAGTTTGAAAATTCTATAAACTACACTGTAACCAGCAAAAAATCCATTGTGTATAATTGCTTTCATTTCTTGGTAAGCGCTAAAGCAGGATAAATTTTACATTCATCCTGTTTGTAATTTGTAACCACAGATATTTCTTTTATTTATCTCATCATTCTCTATGCACAATACAAAATTTCAAACGTTGATGCAACTAAATAAATGCACATAATGGCCGTTAAGTTTCTGGCAAGATTCATGTTTGTTAACGTTTATGTAAGCCTTTAGATTCATTTAAATCTTTTTGCTGAATCATAGGCCTAATTAAAATATAGGATTAAATGAGATTTACGTTTTTTAGCTGTACATTATGTTTCGCTTTCGATATGCAACACTGTATAGTTAGTAATGTATTAATTACTAATAATATAATTATGGAATTTAAAAAGCTCATATAAGGATACTACTAATACTACTATCAATGCCATTTTATTCTCATATTTTCTTACTGGTCAGCTGGTCTAGCAATGTACTCATGCCAAATGAATTAATATCCTGGAAGTCACTATGTAGTATTGGTGCTGACTGTTTCTCCACTTGCCAGTTGAATACCTTGACCGCTCGAAGTCGCCAAGGACGTTCGACCATCCTGCGACCCAGTTTTCTTGTACTTTGCCTTGACGCAATCGTCACTGCGACGCTGACCGGGCTTGACCTCGGCGAAGTGGCAGTGCATCCATCGCACCCACTGCTCACGGACCTTCTTCTGCCGGACGCAGAACATGAGGAAGACGAGGAACCCCTGGAGGGAGTTTAAGACGAGGAAGAGGATGTTGAAGACAAGACGGGCACCACCAACGGCGAGGAAACCGAACAACCATGTTAGACCAAGCAAGAGAGAAATAGCGACGGCGTTCTGGACCCGTCGCCACATCTCACCGCGGTTGGCTTGGTTGGTCTTGTTGTCAGCGACGGACTTGCGGCATGACAAGCGTTGCATGATGATACCAAAGATGATGAAGTTGGCGGCAAGTAAGATAGCAACGATGAGTAAGACGCCGTAATACAGGGCAGGACCCGGTTTGACAAAGCAACTGTTAAGCGAAGAGAGAAAAACACACCATACTTAAGTTTGAGAACAGAGAGACCATTATCATCACCGTATTATTCTCTTCAACAAAATATTGACCACTTATAAGATTAATAACAATAATAATAATTTATATGTAATGATAGCGATAATGATAACTCGACAAGAAGCAGATAATTTTATTCATCATTAAAATTTGAATAACTACATGGGCTTACACAGTTTTCATGTAAAGACGCAAAATGACGACCTTGTCAACAAGGGTTTGCAAAAGATAATAATAATTTTATATACAATGTAACTACACGGGCCGACACAGTTTCCAAGAATAATGCAAATTGGCGACCTTGGGTTTTCACAAATATTATTATGCCTTTAATACAAGATGACGACTTACGAGAAAATTTAAAGATTTAACTTACTAAGTCCCGTCTCCCAAGTAGAGTGAGCTATCGTTTGCTACCGTAATGATGCACACGAGAAGAGGCAAACCTGTACACAACATTTAATTTCGGAAAGACTAAAGAATGTGTAAAGATCAATGAAAAAATGTGTGAAATCAATATAGTTGAAAATGACTTGTCGCTGCCTGATTGTTAACTTCTTTCCAGTATTATAAATTTTGCGAGCGCGTAAAAATTTGACATCTTATAATAGTGGCAAACTTTTTTTCCTTTTCGTCAAATAGCTTAACACGCTTCCCGGATATGAATCAGGAGGCATTTGCCCGAGTTGGTAAAATATATCGTAGGACTTATGATACAATGGGATGTAGGACTATCTATGCTCCGATGACTCTAATTGAATTCCTAACTTCAACCCTATTTGCACTGGGGCAGTAATCACTAAGTTACATGTCCTTTGAAATTTGATAATAATAATAATAATTGTGTTTAAAAAGGAATTTTCATTTATAAAGGAAATTTTCATCAGCATCAGTGCTGTTCTTCTGGAGGGTCGTGCAATTATTAACTTAGTCTCCCTAGCAATTGCCAGATACCCATTTACACATGGTGGAAAGTGGCAAGTGTGGATTAATGTCTTATCAAAGGACCATAATGCTGGGATGTAATTTGAACCCTAAACCCTAGGATTGCTAGTCAAGTAAACAACCCTCTATACCACGACACCTCCACATTATTTGTTTAGTAGACCAAGACACTCACCATAAGCAAAAAACGCGGCCTTGAGCATAAAATGAGAGACGGTGGCGTTTAAGACCTTGACGAAGAGGAGGTACATATTGATAGCTTCCACCAACATCCACGACATCGACGACAGCAGAAAGAAATGGATGAAAAAACCGACGACCACGCAACCCGCGGTCGGGTATCGGCGGTCGATACCGATGACGAACACGAGATAGAGCCCGAGGAGCGCGAAGCAAAGGTTGATCAGGATCTGCTGAGGTTGTTTCGAGCGTATTTTTCTGTTTATATTGAAAAGGGTGATCAAATTTTATTATCAATATTCGTTTACAGTTTGTAGAATTATACGGGCCGACATGGTGGCAGCATGGTCCCTGAAAAAGAACATGTAACACGTGAATTTTGTCTTCCGGGGTCCGTAATTCTTAAGAACCGAATCGTTAAGTCGAAAAGAAAACCATGTAAAGCTTTGAGGATCGGGAACAATCCAACAAGATTTTAACATATATTTCAGGGAGAAGATTATCCAGTTCCGAAAAATCAAGCATAAAATGTGCTGTTAGATTCCTCCCAATTAACGCAGGCTTACACCCATAAAGTGTTCCTTTAGCATATTGATGAGATGGTAGAATGCGTTTTAAAAAGTGATTATGACCTAAAAATGCAACATTTTAAAGTCGCAAAATATCATATATAACTAGAAAGTTGTATATGATATTTAGCGTCAAAAGGGCCAGACTCGATTATCACAAGTTCTCATTTATGTCATCTCTATCAAATATTACTCCTTTTTGTCCATAACAAAAATGTCTTGTAGTTTTTTCAAATCCAGCTAAATTGTGTAGAATTATCATCATTTTTGTTGACGATAATAATGCTATTAATGAAAATCAATCACAACTTATTAACTCATATCAAAGCCATTGAATGAGTAACTTATTCCAAAAAAGTATTATCATTTTTTTTTATCATAGCCATATCCATTCATATCCATTTACATGACGACAGATCGGTTAAATACTCTTTGAGACTTTTTTTAATTTTGTTTTAATTTTGTTTAAAATCACTTTATTGTTAAAACTTGCACACCAAAGGAGAAGATACAATAGCCCAGGAAATGTCTATTATTGTTCTATCCACCTGGAACAAGGAATAAGGACATAGAAAACTAGTTTTGCAATTGGCCATGGTATTTATTAGTTGTAATATAGAAACTTTCCATCGTCATTAGACTTGTGGTATAACAAATACTTCAAATGAAAATAGTGTGTTAACTTCCCAATGAACAGCCGTTCTCTTACCTGAGACACATAGCGTTCAAATAATAAAAACAAATCAACGCAGTTCTCTGGCTTGAGACACGTAGCGTTCCCTAATACAAACAAATCGACGCAGTTCTCTGGCCTGAGACACGTAGCGTTCGCATAAACACTTTATTGCCTAAAACTGAGGATAACTAAGCAAATGCCTTAATGGTCATCCTCCGCCTACAAGCAAAGTGTAAACGGGGTGTAAATACTAATTGCATTAAAATGCCCCCAATTTAGATTAAAACAAATCAACGCAGTTCTCTGGCCTGAGACACGTAGCGTTCACCTAATAAAATAAAACCAAATCGACGCAGTTCTCTGGGCTGAGACACGTAGCGTTCACATAATAAAATAAAACCAAATCAACGCAGTTCTCTGGCCTGAGACACGTAGCGTTCACATAATAAAAACAAATCAACGCAGTTCTCTGACCTGAGACACGTAGCGTTACATAATAAAATAATCCCAAATCAACGCAGTTCTCTGGCCTGAGACACGTAGCGTTCACATAATAAAAACAAATCAACGCAGTTCTCTGACCTGAGACACGTAGCGTTACATAATAAAATAATCCCAAATCAACGCAGTTCTCTGGCCTGAGACACGTAGCGTTCACATAAACACTTTATTGCCTACAACTGAGGATAACTAAATCAAAGGCCTTAATGGTCCTCCTCAGCCTACAAACCAAGTGTAAACAGGGTGCAAACAATACTAATTGCATTAAAATTTCCCATCATTGGCTCGAAGCCTGTTCTCTTGCAAACTGGTATGTTCGACATGTGCAAATTAAAGATAATTCCGCGGTTTGGCGGTCAAAATTGTAAATTGTTCTGCCTTATGACAGGTACAGGTACAGAAGCACCCAAAGAGGTGTGATTTTACCAATTACGTATAAGTACAACAAAATGAATCAATCATAAAATTCCATTTGAAGAAACAAATACCTGAAGGCAGGAATTTAATGACATTGTCCACTAAAAACTCAAATGCGGGTGAAACCCGATCTCTCGAAAACCAGACTCTTAATAAAGGATGTTATAACCAAATCAGACCGTATGAAAAGTTCGAGTTCTGGGAAATAAGATCGGGAAAAAGCCCCGCAAGGCCCGTGTAATCATTTTGAACGCGACCAGGCATAGCCCTTGAGAGAGTGGATTGTCGTTAAATTCCCGCTACTAACTGTGTAAAGATAATCGAAAACATGAAAAGTCACTGACCCCTTTTGGTGGAGTATGGGGATGGATGGTGGGGAAAATTTGTTAAGTGTGACAACTTCGAAATACCATGGACTGAATGAGGTATTATCGTCCAAATTGGGGAGAGGAAAGAGGAGGAAAGTTGAGAGCTGACCGCATGTTTACATTACGGCGACTGGTTTCTTCCCCGCCCAAGGTTTATTGCATCATCGGATTACATTCCTAGCCTCCTCTCCCCATAAATAAAACTTTGTCCCAGGTAGCTGTCAATAAACTATTTTAACTTCCTCTGCGCTGGTTAAAATTCATTATTGTTCTATCCACCTGGAACAAGGAATAAGGACATAGAAAACTAGTTTTGCAATTGGCCATGGTATTTATTAGTTGTAATATAGAAACTTTCCATCGTCATTAGACTTGTGGTATAACAAATACTTCAAATGAAAATAGTGTGTTAACTTCCCAATGAACAGCCGTTCTCTTACCTGAGACACATAGCGTTCAAATAATAAAAACAAATCAACGCAGTTCTCTGGCTTGAGACACGTAGCGTTCCCTAATACAAACAAATCGACGCAGTTCTCTGGCCTGAGACACGTAGCGTTCGCATAAACACTTTATTGCCTAAAACTGAGGATAACTAAGCAAATGCCTTAATGGTCATCCTCCGCCTACAAGCAAAGTGTAAACGGGGTGTAAATACTAATTGCATTAAAATGCCCCCAATTTAGATTAAAACAAATCAACGCAGTTCTCTGGCCTGAGACACGTAGCGTTCACCTAATAAAATAAAACCAAATCGACGCAGTTCTCTGGGCTGAGACACGTAGCGTTCACATAATAAAATAAAACCAAATCAACGCAGTTCTCTGGCCTGAGACACGTAGCGTTCACATAATAAAAACAAATCAACGCAGTTCTCTGACCTGAGACACGTAGCGTTACATAATAAAATAATCCCAAATCAACGCAGTTCTCTGGCCTGAGACACGTAGCGTTCACATAATAAAAACAAATCAACGCAGTTCTCTGACCTGAGACACGTAGCGTTACATAATAAAATAATCCCAAATCAACGCAGTTCTCTGGCCTGAGACACGTAGCGTTCACATAAACACTTTATTGCCTACAACTGAGGATAACTAAATCAAAGGCCTTAATGGTCCTCCTCAGCCTACAAACCAAGTGTAAACAGGGTGCAAACAATACTAATTGCATTAAAATTTCCCATCATTGGCTCGAAGCCTGTTCTCTTGCAAACTGGTATGTTCGACATGTGCAAATTAAAGATAATTCCGCGGTTTGGCGGTCAAAATTGTAAATTTTTCTGCCACACGAGACGTGGCTGCTCAGACATGGATCGCCGCCACACCGAAATCGGATGGTATGAACAAATCTCATCCTTTGCACAATTGCGAAAGGTACTATGCACGTAACAGACAACATTATGTACAATCATTCCTACTTCAGATCAATACAGATCTGAAATTAACCTGTACTGACGAATGTTCGAAGATCAGTAGGGAGGAATTGAACGTCTGTATTCCCCAGAAACACCTCGTAAATGTCCGAAATGAATAATGAAGTAAGTACCCTTGCCAGAAAGGTGCATACGGTGCGAAACGACCAGTCCTCCAAATCGGCGAATTATAGACCGCACAACTTGTTATTAACCCAGCTGTCTCTGACTGGTTTCATGTCTGTCGGCGGGTAGATGGATACCGGCCGCTTGCACCATGAAATCCCCCAGGGCCCAGATGGTGCCTCGTATGGATGTAGAATCCCTTGTCTGGCTCGATAAATCTGTAGACTCTGCAGATTCAAATAATGGAGAAAAGGGAGAACCCGCAGACAGTAACATGTTCTACATAATATTACCATAAACAAAATGTCTTTTGCAATGTGTGTTATTCTTCGGAATAAACCACCCTAATTCCGTGCAATCAAAATTTAGTTACGAGTATATTATGCATTGGGTTTGGTCTGATCGCCCATCACCCTACCAGTTTAAATCAAAACGTGACAAAATTAAGCTGAAAAAGGCAACGTACTGACTAATTATAACACCCCGAAGTTTTCAAACTTCACCTGCCGGTAATCTGATATAACCTCGGTATGCCCCAGATACCCATCTCCCCATTTTTTTAATGTGGGAGTCTGAAAAGCCCGCCATAGCAGCGGACGTAGCAGCTCCTATTCGGAATGAATGGGCCGTGTAATAGTGAGCTGGTAAACCTAAGAATGAAACACTTTTATGTAGCACCCTGTTGAAAGCTTGCCGGGTTAGGGGAGAACCATCAAATTGCCTAAAAAATGCAAACCCCTGGTCAATACCGGGAGTGGGAACGCATTGAGGACGGGCTTCCAAATACCCAACAATTGCTTTAACGGGGCACAATGACCCACTTTCCGGAAGCACGATGACGCACCCCCTACCCCGCTGATCCGTTTTGGAAGACCGAATTCTAACACTAACTTTGCGCTGTGGGGGATTCCCCCGGACGATTACGTCCGCCTCAAACAGGGGGATGGATCTACCCTGAGAAGTGAATTCACCAATGCGTAAAAACCCGAAAAACGCTAATAAAAAGGTTGCAGTGAAAAGTTTAGTATGATAGGACGTTTGGCATACTAATGGCAGTGTTGCGATTAATTTATGTAATAAGGGCATAGTAATGGGGCAGCGCACGTCAAGGCGAGCATGACGCCTACGGCAGCCTTCAACTAATCGCTTTATTGGAAAATTCTGAGTTATATCTTCCCTATTATGACTGCGCTCATGAAATGACAGAGCTGAGATATATGTAGAGATAGTGTTTGCCGAATAATTGGACCAGCTCATGTAAGAAATGAAAAGAGCAACCTGCTCGATAGTTGGTGGAGTAGAGGCATTACAATTATAATTACTCCGAAACAGCTGAAAAGCCTGCCATGCCGTGTGATAAGTGCGCATAGTGTTCTGAGCTCTGGAAGAGCTTAACAAGACGGCACGCTCCCGACTAAGCTGCTCCAGAGAGGGGTAGGAATGGGGGTCCCTTGTTGCTCGGCATTGGGGGCCAGATGTCGAAAACGGGTCATCTGAAAGCGGGACAGAGAATCGGCAATTTCATTGGTATGGCCTGGAACGTACATTGCCTTAAACCAAATGTTCCACCTTAAACACAGTACTACGAAGTGGCGAATGAGCCGCATAATTATCTTGCAATTAGACGATTGCTTGTTAATGACGGCAACTACCGATTGATTATCAGACCAGAAAGTTACTCTCTTCCCATTTAACCGATCTCCCCATAAGTGAACGCCTACAACTATGGGAAGCAGTTCTAGAACGGCAATGGAGAAATTAGCCTCCCGGACGTATTCCGGCCACTTAGCTTGAGCCCAGCATCCCTCGAAATAAATGCCCAGCCCAATGCTTGCCGCTGCGTCTGTATAGAATTGAAGGCAATTATTATCCCGCCAAACATTGTCAGCAAACATAACGGTCCCATTAAAATGCTCTAAGAATGCTTCCCATGCTGCCAGGTCAGCCTTAGCCCCACTGGTAAGCCTTATGCGATGATGGGGCTGACTTACCCCTCTAGTCATGTCTATCAGCCGCCTGAGAAAGGCCCTACCTGGGCCAACCGCCTTACATACAAAATTGAGTGACCCAATTAACGATTGTAGCTGGCGCAGTGTCAGCTTAGACTTCGTGGAAAAGCTGCGAATCATGCAACATAGCGCTTCTAATTTATCAGCTGGAACTTTTACCTGACATAGCCTTGTATCAATCTCTAGACCCAAATATGTAATTACTCTCGTAGGGCCTTCGGTTTTCTCCAGCGCTAAGGGCACACCGAAATCTTTGCACATATTTTGGAAGCAGAGCATGATGCGCTGGCATTCCTCGAATGAGGAAGCAGCAAAGAAGAAATCATCTAAGTAATGCAGCACTTGTTCAGTAACAGCTATGCGCCGACAACAATCCTCGAGAAAGGAACTAAAGCGCTCAAACATTGCGCACGAAATCGCGCAACCCATGGGCATGCACCTATCATAATAGAATTTTCCATCAATGCACATACCGAGCAAATCAAAATCAACTGGATGCACGGGCAGTAATCTAAAGGCAGACTTGATGTCAGCTTTCCCCATAAAAGACTTAAGACCAAGTTTAACAATCATGTCCACCGCTTCGTCGAAACTAGTGTAAGAAACGTTGCACTCATCCTTATCTATGCTATCATTTACAGAGGAGCCGCGAGGGGAGGATAAGTGTTGTATTAATCGAAATTCGCCTGGTGTTCGTTTTGGAACAACCCCGATGGGGGAACAACGAAAATTCGGAAATGGAATTGAAGTAAAGGGGCCTACGATTCTGCCGAGTAGCACCTCCTTTTCTATCTTTTGCATAATGATTTGAGGATGAAGAATTGCAGACTTGAGATTCTTACAACTCATTTGTACACGGGTGCCTTTAAAACTCAGAGAAAAGCCGTACGTAAATCCCGAAATTAGACGTTTTGCGTCAGACTGATTGGTGTAAGAATGAAGAAAGGGTAGCATGGGCTTTAGCCTAATTGGGGTTGGGGCTAGAGCTCGGTTTGTTAGCTGCAGGTTGGGGGCGGTTGCAGGCAAAGGAGCCATGGGACGTATTTCCGCATCTATCGCATTTGTGCGCATATCTGCAGCCTCGCCCCCTACCGCACCGGCCGGAGGCGTTGAATGCGAAACAAACTTGGGCCCGCGGACTCGCGGTTGCGCTACCGTATCCGTCCCGATTAAGTGCTGAGCGCCCATTGCGGCGGGGGCCTGATAGTTGCTGTCTTGGCCGTTGAGCTCCGCGAAATTGAGATTGCCTCCCGCTGAAGGGACGAAAATTCTCCCTGCTGTCCGGCCGCGCGTAGGCAGTGGCGACTAGTAGCCACAGCTCCGCGTCTACTACAGCCCATGAACGCTCCGGCTGCCGCGCTTGCCTCAGGCGGAACTGTAGGTCGTAGTCGCACCAATTATAGCCGCAGCTAGCGGCAGTGCGCACAATACTGATATATTTTAACAGTTCCCTTACCCGACTTGTGTGTCGTTCGGCATAAACCGAAACAAAAACTAGCATGGCACTAGTCCACTGTGGTATGCCTGTAATGGCTGTCTTTCGGTCTGGCGCCCGCAGCTGAAAATTAGCGCTCGCAGGGGAAAAAGTTAGAGTTAACCCCTCGTCGATAGAAGGATGGGACCTGGATGGCGATATTAAAGCGCCTAAGTCAATGAACTCCCCCCGCCAAATTTTTTCCTTTAATGTTACGGCAATTGATGACCCGAGATCATCGCCTACGCCAGCCAACATTTGCGGCCGTCCAGGGACGGGAAAACTTGTCCCTGGAGTAAAAGCAGCTGGCACCCCTGTGGACGTGACTGGCGCAGGTGAAACCAGCGCTTCATTGGTAAACATGCTGGGATTTGTATCAAAATCGTCAATTGCCATTACTGGCCATGACTCACCGTTGTCGCCGCCGTCTTGCATTCCGGGCCCTTCGTTGATCGAGGGCTCCTGGATCCGGGCGGGGACGACTGGCAGTGCATCGTTGTTGCTGGCACTGGCAGCTGTCAGGGGGAATTGGGCAGGGGATGTAGCCTTCGACGCCCTCCTCTTACTTGGCTTGGCCTTTGTTGTCTTCTTCGTCGCAGCCTTTGCTGTCACCCTCTGATTCTTCTTCGTCGATTTAGGCATCTTAGCAATTATTATCAAAATGAAGCCTAAATTAACACGCTTCTGAACCTCGACGTATTGTTTAACTCAAATGAGGCAACGTGAAAGGTAGGTAAGGAATGTCAATCAGGAGCTGAAACTTATTAAAGTCAGAAGCACAGTAGTTCACTTTATCCGACGAAATTACGTTAAAACTTAAACTGACTGCTAACGGGGCGAATATTGAGCAAAAACCACGAAGGAAGAGCGAAAATTTGTTAAGTGTGACAACCCAGCAAACACAAAACGTTTTTAAAACGTTTACAGAACGTTCTTATCAGGTTCCGTACGTCTTCGTCCATATTAAACGTTTAAAAAACGTTTATATAACGTCTAAGTTGGGACCTTACATTCGCTGCGGAGCTAGGTCTTTTGAAGACGTTCAGAAAACGTTTTTTGGACGTTACAAATTAAACGTTCTTGGATAGGTCCTGTAAAACGTTTACAGAACGTTTTATTCAGACGTATTTTGTTGAATTTATTTTTTATGTCCAAATAAATATTTCTTAAAAAATACCAGCTGGCGAAATTAGGCCACATGCATACGCTTGGGGGGGGGTCGAGGTATGTCAAACTGATGCACTCCTGTGGCGTAGCGATGGAGGGAGGCACGTGCATGCCCCCAATAATTTTGAGGAAAAAAAATAGAAAACATAAGGTGACATTATTTGAAGAAAAAAGAAATACATAAGGAGTGACCCCTCCCCCTCACATAATGTTTGTGCCCCTCCCCCCCCCCCCCCCCACCCCCCCCCCCCCCCCCCCCCCCCCCCCCTCCCAGCCCAATCAGTCCGACCGCGCTACGTCATTTATTATGCTCCATTCAACCACGTGTATACAAAGTGCGTACGCACCGTATATAATCGTACCACTGTATAGCTAGGTCAGTGAATCGTATCCGGCGCGGCCGGTGCGGCGCGCTCGCTCCAGAGCTTGCCGCGTGTTTTAAACTGACTGCCGAGTTGACTGCTTGATGACGTGACATCGAGATTTCAAATAATCTGTTAGACTGCGACACCGAGGTAAGCGTTATTTTAACATTTTGATATCTGTAAGGAATTTAAGCTTTGTTTGATTGATTTTGAAGCATGTAAAATGAAATAAAATATTGATTATTTGCATTAAAACTAAAAGTACGGCAGACTGTATGTCGCATGTGCAGGCCGTTGAAACTTTCATTGCATTGACTGGTATGGTAATTGGGTAGGCTAGGGTATGTGCACACATAACTCCAGGAAGCTCCGATGCCGAACGTTAACGGCGTCGGAGCTTCTTGGAGTTAGTGCATACCTGAGTTAGTGCATACATAGCTGCATTACTATCCTGGCTGTGTGTATTAAAAGCTGTGCTATTGATACTCAACATTTCAAACACCACTGTTGACTGTACAAAACTCTTTCACTAAAAATCGGTACTTTAGTGACAATTGATGAAACCTAAATAGCAGTAATAAAATACAATTTGTTCAACTTACCGATGTTATTTTGTTAAAAAGAACAATTTAGAAATTCAAATTGTTTGTCTACTGTCAAAATTTGCTTACAGCTAGCCGCATCGGCATGATAAGTGCATTTGTGTATTATGTGTGTATCGACTATTCCTTTTGAGCAAATGCTGCCTCTTAACACGTAATGCAGTGCTAGAGGTCAATACGCATAATAGCATGGACTCTTTGCTGGAGTGGGTAGGTGCGCATGGCTCGTTACATTACATGGTAATCGGATGATTAAAACAGTTGAGTTGTTAACTTTGCTGTCTGGAAAAATCATGGAAAGTTCCCATCGGGATTTAAAATGCTATTTCGTGAAGAAAATAAGTCCCTCGACTACCAGCTCATTTCTTGACTTATTTACTATTCCCTCAATAGCATTTAAAATCCCACGGGAGTGGAACATTCCATGCTTTTCCCTCCACCACCATTTAGCAACTTTATATTATCTCAACCCCGATTACAACAGGTTTGTTTTTTAGGCAATTGAAATAGCTCCCAAACCACCTTTTTTGTATGGATATTGTTTTTTAGAAATATCGAGACCTAGATCTATAGGTCTATCTTGTTCTCAATTTCGTCTCTTTAAAAAAAAATCTTTTCAGTTCAGATTACACATTATTTAAAGAAATTGATTTCCAATAACGTAGATTAATAACTTAAGGATTGATTTGTTTTATTTGTACATACAGGCAACTATGTGAAAGTGCAAAAATATCGCCAGGAAGGCAGAGGACACGTCAAACCTGGTATCGGAAGATGATGCTGTGTAGAAGCGAAAGAGACGTCTTTCCCCAGAGATTTAGCAAATCTTCTAGTGATTCCGGAAGTGACGCTGGTAAGTATTTGTCTCTTGATGGTTAGTAGTGCTTGGCTCAGCCAGAGACTTATAATTTACATCTTATTTCTCGTTTTCTTCAAAATCCAACAGATGATGAAAACCTAAGATAATTTATTTGGGATAGCTAGACCTGCTTTGTGTCCCAGCCATGCAAAATGATGATTAATAGATGTGGCACCATTCCGGCAAAACTGGAAATTAATTTGTAATCTAGGCATAAATTTCGGACAAAAAGTTTGTTCAGTTTATGAGAATTCTTGTCATGTCTTGATATCCCTTTTAACATCTGCAATGTGTCTCTGTTTTTCAGATCTTGAATCAGTTCGGACCCAAGAAACAAAATGTACACGGAGGAACGACTAAGGCTGTGGCAGCAGAGTTACCAATGCCGAAACTGAATGCGAAGTCCAAGTCCACATCGCATTTTTCAGTTCCAACCCACAACTCCAGCAAGGGCTCGGGCTTCGGAAAGTAAGTTTTTTTTCAGATAGCATTTCACAAACGAAAGTTTCTGAGGTTTTTTTTATCATCGGAACATATACTGTAGAGCGTATAAACTAACAAAACAACATTTGCCATTTGTACTAAGTTGCTACACTAAAATACTGTTGGATTGGATAAGAGAGGCAGATTATCTTGGCGTACATGTAATTTATTTCATTAACAAGGCATGGGTATAGTTTTCTTACAGAAGAGTCGCTTTTAAATCCTTACAGTATGTATACTTTGTTGGAAGCGCTGCACAGGTGTCGTCTTTGAAGCTGGGTGATATATACCTGAAGTGACTAAATTGCACAGCTATCAAACATATCTCGCCAAAATATCCTATTAATTTGCTGTCAAACTTTTTAATGACTTGAACTGTTATTATAATGTATTTTATGTGTCTGTTTTTTTCTTCTCAGGCAATTTTCAAGTGCAGGTACTGTGTACGCTGCAGAGGCTGGAGGAAGGGCAGCAGCAGCTGACGCAGTTGGTACAAAAACTGCTTTTGTCCAAATCGGGAGCGGCCGTTGATGTGGAAGACCTGAGGGAGCCGTTTACCGAACCAGTGAACGCCAAATTTTCATTCAAGGTAGATTAAGATACCTTCATTCAGGGGCAATGCAAAAATCCTAAAACTCATATTGAGACCAAATTTGACCATTTCAGCTAATAATGGAGAAACTTTATCAGCGACATAACAGTTTTGTTGGTGCATCTTTTTGGATTGAATTGCCAACATCTTGTTGAGAATGCAAGACAAAGTTGTATAGGTCTGTAAATTTACTACTTTTTGTAAGGATGCTGAAACCGATGGCCCGAATTCACAAAGGAGGTTTGAGCTCAAACCTTGGTTTTCGTACGTCATATGACGCGTTTTACGCGTTTTTTACAAACCCGGTTTGTAAAGAACAAAAGGAGGTTTGGCGAAACAAAAGGAGGTTTGATAGTGGGGTAGCTTAGTGACAAATATACCTTTGATCATGACAGGCCGGACAAAAGCATAATTTTTTCACCAGACATTTGTATATGTATGAGGATCAAAATTAGGCTATGCTCCGAAAAATCTGCTGACACGAATCATGAGTAAGTAGCCTTAATTTACATAATTTCAAAAGTCCCACCTGTGTGACAATGTGTCTGCATTCATAGACTAGCATAACAGGGAATTCCCCTGACTCCCATGAATGCTGGCTTCTGATTGGTCAAGAGTTTGTACTGCAAGCTGTAGTTTCAGAGAATTAGAAAGCAATGGGATTGCAGAGAAAGCTATTTTCATCCTTCTCCGGATCCAGTTGATTTATTTCAGACATTTATGAGCTCAAACCTTGCTTTGTGAATTCGGGCCAATGTGTGTGCTGCCAAACTCTCTTATAACCTTGTCTTCCATATTCATAAACCCTTAAATTTGAGTATTCATATTTGCCTGTTAATAATTCATATCAACTAATTTCTATCAGTTTATTGTAAATAGCTTTTTGTAGATTGTTCATGTGTTTTGTGTTGATTTTATATTTGAAGTAAGATGCAAGGTCCAATGCAAGGCTTCTGGGAAATCTTGACCTGCCCACTAAATCTTTGGTCGATCAAAAGGACAATTTTGTACTCGGATTTAAAGGGGAAATCTACCCTAGAAATTTCACTGCTTCAATCAAAGGAGACAAATTTGAACAAAATTAAAAATAAGAAATGGGCAAACTCGGTAAGGAAAACAAAGTAAGGAAACTACTCTTTTTTTACATTTTCTAGTAAATTACTCTCGGCTATTCAAATTGACAATGCTGATGACATCTTGAGTAGCTCTAAATTCACTTTGTACACAAAATTTCACATTTTCTAACCCCCATAGTCAAAGCATGTTGTCTAGAAAGCTATTCGTCATTAGTAATCTGAACATACTCTGATTAAAAGCTGTGGAAATGTGTAACTTTAAGGAAAATTTAGAAAATATGAAATTTTGAGTACAAAGTTGATGGATAGCTACTCACAGTTGGTGTCATCATTGTTGCCAATTTGTAGAGCTGAAAAGAGTGTAGTTTCCTTGTGTTTTTTTGCCGTACTTTCACTTGAAATGTGACTTCTTAAAATAGTCACATTTTTATCACTTGTAGAAGTTGATGAGAAAGTAAATACATGTACTCTTTTGAATAGTTATAATTTGCACCGGATGATGAAGCTAATCCTGGGTGGAGGCACATAGTTAAATCGGTTATTCACATGTATTTAATGATAATTTGTGACATTTTGTTAAAAGGTTCTGGTGAATTTATTCACATTGAATTTGATATAGTACACAAAAAATTAAATCCACTATTTGGTTTTACCAAAGATCAAGACTTATTGTAGAAAGATTTCTTAATCATTTGCTGGGGCATCTTTTTGGCATGAATTGCCAGGTTCTGTAAATAACTCAAATTGCTTTTATAAAGTGTGTTACCAAAGTTGCTATATGTGTGCTGCCAAATTATTGACACTATTCAAAGTATTCATTTTATCTTGCCTTGTATATTCATAGAGACATAGACCCGTGAATTATATGAGTATTCATATTTGCCAGTTAATGAGGCATATCTTCAACTCATCTATCATTTTCTTATGTTTTATTTGTAGATTGTTCATGTGTTATGTATCTATAGTTTTAAAGGGATAGTTTAGTATTGGTCAAACTTAACTTTAAAACCAAAACCTGCACCATCACGGTGCAAAGTAATAATTACAAACGGCCAAGTAAAGCCCCTGTTATTATCAAAATGACCCGTTACTTTCAGTTTCTGCATTTAATTTTTGTTAAAATACTAATTAAATATCTATATCCATTGCTTTTTAAAGAACTATTCAGATTTTTTTTCTTCAAAGTAGTCTTCAAGCATTTTTAATATTTTGAATAAAAATATATTTATGGATATTTCAGCCGTTTGTGAACCGATATTGATCAAAAAACATGTTCTTTCGGGGGCACTTCGGGAAATACCAATACTCTTTTTCAAATATACATGATGTACTGTATTGCCAAGCCTTTGTACATATTTTGTAAATATGTTTGATAATAAATTCATAAAATCAATCAAATACATGTGTGACCTAGCGTTTATTAAAAATTCACTGTATATTGGACGTTCTTAAAAGGTTTTCTGAACGTTCTTAAAACGTTTCCAGGACGTTCTAGACGTTCTTAAAAGGCTTACTGAACGTTTTAAAAACGTTTCCAGGACGTTCTAGACGTTCTTAAAAGGTTTTCTGAACGTTCTCAAAACGTTTCCAGGATGTTCTGGACGTTCTTAAAAGGTTTTCTGAACGTTTTCAAAACGTTTCCAGTACATTCTACACGTTCTTAAAAGGTTCTCTTGGACATTCTAGACGTTCTTTAAACGTCCTGGAAACGTTCTAGACGTTCCTCAAAGGTTTTCCGGACGTTTTTAAGGTTCTTAAAACGTTCTTAAAACGTCCCAAACGTCCGACAGGTTTTCTGCAGGTCCTTGCACTTAAAAGCAAATCTATAAAAGGTTTTTTATTGGTTCTAAAAACGTTTAGAAAACGTTCAAAAAACGTCCATTTGGAACGTTCCAAAAAACGTTTTCAACCTACCACAAATGGACGTCTTTAGAACGTTTTCACAAAACGTTTAGGAAACCAATTTGGAACCTTTTTAGAACGTTCAGAAAACGTCCAATTGTTACTTGGGAACTTCGAAATACCATGGACTGAATGAGGTATTATCGTCCAAATTGGGGAGAGGAAAGAGGAGGAAAGTTGAGAGCTGACCGCATGTTTACATTACGGCGACTGGTTTCTTCCCCGCCCAAGGTTTATTGCATCATCGGATTACATTCCTAGCCTCCTCTCCCCATAAATAAAACTTTGTCCCAGGTAGCTGTCAATAAACTATTTTAACTTCCTCTGCGCTGGTTAAAATTCATTACATAATGCATCTAGTAATTTTAGATGAGTATCAATGAGCTCATTGACTGTAAGGTGGAATCTCAGTGATGGCTGAAAATAGTCGGCAAATACTTTCAATTTGAATTCATTAATTACGAACCAGAGCTTTATCAATATTTGTAACACCGGCTTTAATCATTGGTTTTACATACTGATATATATCATCTGATGATTTGTCATACGATACAAGTGAACCTAGAGATTTGAACTCTTTCGTTTTCCGGGTTTCAAGTTCGATATTATCTAAGTGAAATTTCAAGTTAGTTGGTGAACCTCCAGATATGGAAAGGTTTCTACACTTTCTCTGTTTCAATTTTAACACAAGATGGGTTCTGTTATTACCTGTTATTAAACAAAAATCATCTGTTAATGGTGCAGTGATGAGCTTTTGGCCATCTAGCTCGTATCCAAATCGGCTATTATCCGACTGAACTTCAATTATTGGATTGAAGCAAAGGAGTAAAATTATCGGTGATAACGGATCTCCTTGAAATATGCCATTTTAAAAACGAAACTGTTGTGAGTACCATTCGTTAGTCGAAACCAAATCATCAAGGGAAGAGTACAGGTTCATGACACAATCAACAATTGGTCTAGGAATATTATTACAATTAAGACTCTATTCATGCCGTACTGATCCGAAAGCATCTTCAAGATCAAACCAAGTAAAGTGTACCGTTCTACGGGACTTTTTCGTATGTTTAATAATTTCATGAACCACTGTATTGTGGTCAAGACAGCCAGAAATATCGTGCAAGAATCCATTTTGGACAGTGCGATCTATAAAATCGTTATCCGTTATAACAGTTTCAATTCTAATGGCAAATATTTGGTGAAATATCTTGCCAGTCGTACTTGATAATGCTATCATTCCAAAATTCTAAGGTTGGTTTGTATCACCGTTTTTTAATGAATTAACGATACTCTACTCCGAAACCAAGATTGTGGGGGGGGGGGGGGGGGGGACTGGGTTGCTTAATAGTTTACTATAAAGTGTTGCAAGAAAGTGGTGGGTATAAGGCAGCTTTTTAAGCATACCATAATAGATACCATCGGGACCTGGGGAAGAATTGGAACTTTTCCTTTGGAGAACAATTTTAACGTCCTTCGGTCTAATGGGATCTATATTCAAGTCCGAAATTGGGTTCTTGAGCGGAGGAATCCAGGATAAACTAGAAGGGTCAATACGTGACGGGGACTCGTGGCGTGATTTGAAGTAGGCATTGGCGGTATCGGCACGGAAAGTGGGCGTGGCACTACGAGAGTATAGAGAGTCTTCCACGATCTGTTGCTGTATTCCCAGAAATTTCTTTTAAAACACCGTACGTTCTTCGTATTGCGCATTTCGCTCACGGGTTTGCTCATCGCGTCTTTTCTTAAGATGAGTTTAGGTTGCGAGAGCTGCATGAAACATGTCTCTATCTTCTTTCGAGCTAGACTGCCTGAATGGCAATGCACGACGGCGAAGACTATTCTTCATCCTCCGCGCCTCATCCATACGCTTTGGTTTGCGTCGGGAGAACGATCTCTGTTCATTCTGATTGTTGACAAACTCAGGTATTTCAGCGAAGAAATCTTAAAGAAGAGATTCAAAGTTGGAACTTGCTTCAGCTGCCGTGATCGTATCTTTTGCTAGGTCATTATGTAACAGGCGTAGACGATCCACGAGTCTGGTATTCAGATAATTCCATTCTGCACCTGGCAACTGGGGTAGTGAGAACTTAATAACTGTTGCCAAAAGGCAGGCGGTTGCAAGGATAAGTTCAATTCAATTCAATTTTATTTCGCAATATAAAAATCAAAATATACAAGGTAACAGTAAATTTTAACTATGTTTACAAAGGTTATATGCGGGGCTTTCCATGAAGATTGCGAAAACCTGTGAAGTTGGATCGCCCATTAAAGAATGAAAAACAATACAAAAAGAAATATAACATATTATAAGCACACAACAATAAATTAAGTAAAATAAGCAAAGTACAAACACTTCAAATATCTATAAGACAAGAGAAAGTAAAATAGAGAGAAGAAAAACAATATATAAAGGGGGAAAAGAAAGGAAAGGAAAACAAGATAACAATGAAAGAGGGTTCAGATATAAAATTAGAAGAAAAAAAAAAAATCAACAACTGTGCTGATTAATAATTATTTAATAATTATTTAGTAGTAAGATTTTATATTGTTTTCTAAAGGAAGATATGAATTGTGATTTCGTTATTAATTGGGGAATCATATTCCACTGTTTAGGACCTAGATAACTCATCGATTTAGCTTCATAACTAGACTTAACAGACCATAAATGAAATTTGTTGGAAAGCCGTGTATTATAATTATGAATTTGACTATTATATTGAAAGAGGTCTGAAAAGGGGGCAGGTAACAACTTATTTTTATATTTGTACATGAACGTTGCGATTTCTTGCTTATTTATATCATATACATTTAATAACGATAGCTTCTTAAACAAAGGTGCGGATGGTGCTAGATAATGAGAATTGGTAGCTATTCTTAAACATTTCTTTTGAACTTTAAATAGTGAGTCTAATTCAGTTTGTGTTGCATTAGTGGCCCATACAATATTACAATATTTTAAATAAGGGAAAATAATGGAATGATATAAAGTTATCAAATTTTCGGGTAACAAACTATATTTTAGCTTATTTATCAAGCCAGCATTTCTGCTGACCTTATGTAAAACATTTGTGATATGGTCCTTAAATCCCAAGCAATTATGTAATACGACACCCAAGAAGTTAACGGAATTACTTAATTGAATACGTTTATTATTAATATAAATGGGAATATTATCGTTATTAATTAAAGGACCGTTATTGCTAGCTATATCGGAAATTTGGGAAATTTTAGATCCTATTTTATATTTAGTTTTTCGAAAATAAACACATTTAGTTTTGTCAACATTCAGGGACAATTTATTTGCTTTTAACCAGTCAGATATATTCTTAAGCTCATTATTTAGAACGCGGACAGTATTATTCAAATCTTTAGATGAAAAAAATATACTAGTGTCATCAGCAAATTGATAGAAGGTTAATAAGTTAGATGATTTACAAAGATCATTTATGTATAAAAGAAATAGCAGGGGGCCCAGTATTGATCCCTGAGGTACCCCAATAAAGACATTTAACGAAGAAGACAAAAGTATCATGACGCTAACTCTTATAGATGGGACTGCAATCTTATATGCATATAATTCACATGTCACAGCTCATGAAGTAATCTAATATCTACAGAAAACTAGAAATAACAAAGCAACTTGAATATAAATGACAACTCACCAGTTGCATGGTTCCAAAGTTAATGAAATAAAATCATAAAATTAACCTAAAGTAAAATGCAGAATGGAGGCAGGAAGTGCAAGTTTGCAAAGGCTACAAAGCCATGTCATGCCTCCATTTTGCATACTGTATTTGATATAATTAATGCTTTGATTTAAAGAATATTGTTCAAAATACTGCTTCAAACCCGTTCTTAACCTGTTCTGAAGCTCTCCAATCAATCAAATATTACACAAGTATGTAAAATATTGAAGTTTGATGAGACAGAGGGGATATTAGGAAAGATCACTTACTTCATGCTCAGATAGGTAACAAGTGTGATCACTAGGCATATGATGGAGATGATACAGCCGATCATGCCGAACACATCTAAAACGTAGAGACCCACATCTCCTGATACATCCTACAAATAACGAAGGAAGCATTGCAAGAGAGGGAGAGAGGGAAAGAAGGAGAGAGGGAGAGAGGGAGAGAGAGAGAGAGGGGGAGAGAGGGAGAGGGTGGGAGAGAGGGAAAGGGTGGGAGAGAGGGAGAGGGTGGGAGAAGGGAGGGTGGGAGAAGGGAGGGAGGGAGAGAGGGAGGGAGAGAGGGGAAAAGAGAGAGAGCGAGAGAGAGAGAGAGAGAGACAGAGAGACAAAATTAATCACCTACAAATGTGAATACATATTTACAGGTATACCTAATGAATGATCCATTTCATATTGAATATTTACAGCGCTCACATGTACCACGTACGGTACCCAAGCCACTCCGATATTACCCCAGCTCGAACAAGGCGAGGCCTGTCGATTCCGGTGCATTCAAGGAATTCCTTACCATACCAATACCCATTAACACCTGGGTGAAGGGTGGCGAAAAAAAAATTATGTCTATATTGCAAAAGGATAATAGTGCCACACGAGGGCTCCAACTCAGAGAATTATTTAACAAATAGAAGTCAAGTGGTATATTTCAACGATGTTAATTCAAATTATTTAAAAATTGTATGTGGTGTACCACAGGATTCAATCATGGGTCCGTTGCTTTTTTTACTCTATATTAATGATCTTTCCAATTGCTCATCTTGTACTTTTTGCTGATGATACCAACATTTTGATTAGTCGTAATGATATTACACAGTTACAAATTATGCTTAGTACTGAACTATAAAATGTATCTACATGGTTCAATTTAACTTAGCTATCTATTAATGTAGAAAAACTGTATATATGTACTTCTATAATTTAAAAAGTAACGAAAACAATGCACATGATCAGGTAGTTAAAATCAAAAAACTTGATTATAGAATAAGTCATTTCTACCAAATGTTTAGGTATAGTAATTGATGAAGACTTATCTTGGAATAGCCAAATTCTTGCCGTAACTAATAAGACTTCAACAGGTGTTGGTATCATTAGCAAACTACGTTATCTCTTACATAAAGAAATTCTTATTCTACTATATAATACATGTGTCTTGCCTCATCTTAGTTATAGAAATATTGTTTGGGGAATTACATATCTATCAAAGTTAGATGAGAGTAGTTAGATGCTGTACTTTATCTCATTTCCATGCACATTCTAAACCTTTATTTCTCAAACTGAAAGTACTTGATGTATATCAGCTTAATGAGTAGGATGAATGCTCTTTAGACATATTTATACATCACTGCCTGAAAATATGCAAGTGCTATTAACTTTGAACAATGAAATCCATAACTATAACACTCATCATAGAGAGAAATTTCATATATTCAAATGTACAAAAAACTTTGTGTCCTTTTCTTTTAAACATACTGCACCTCTTGTCTGGAATGCACTCCCTCAGGAAATATGTCAAACTAGAAATTTTAATGGATTTAAAAGGAAACTCAAATCTTATTTATTAGCGAGTACGTAACACCTGTATACTATTCTATGTGATAAAAAGAGTTTCATTTTTGTTTGTTCCTTCTTCACTTATATATATATATATATTTGTTTCGTTTTGTATTGTTTTGTTATTGTCCAGTTAATTATTTATGTACATAGTTATCTATTGCAAAAATATTTTAATTCAAACCTTTGGCACAGCCTCGACAAGTTCAAATTCATTTGAACTTTTGCAGTGACCCAAATTCCATTTGATTTCTTTACCTTTAAATGTACTGATCAGTGACCTTCTGATGTTTGTATAACTTGTATTATTTTCTTTTCCCTTTTTTACACTTTAATTATCTTTAATATACATATATGTTTTTTATTGAATAGAATGAATAAATCTTGAATCTAAATCTTGAATCTTGAAACTCACGACCTTCGTTTCTCTGGTAACATTTTAAAACCATTTGGCTACGCCGCCTCTGTTTCGACCTATTTTAAGATCAAACATCACACTCTGGTGGATATAATGTTCAATTCTGTACCGCTGTAATGACCCTGAAATCTACACCTTGCAAATCCATTCATAGCAGAGAGGTGAACAATAGTACAACGGATAGTAATAACCGCGATATTTCACGGTATAATGTACGATAGTGGTTCTAATACCGATAAATATTCCACAGCGACACATCTAATAACAGCTTACTATTTTTTCCAAATATTTACCACATGTCCTTTTTTTGTTTTAAATGAAATTAAATGACATGAAAAGAACTAATAATGTACCAGTAAAACGGCGAAGCTTGTCAGGTGATCGCAAAGACATCGTATCCTATTGATGTCGGGGTTGTCTTCTCGTCGACATCCTTCTGACGACCATCGGCCACCTTGATCAATCTTATCCCAGAACACACACGTCCTGTTATCCACCGCCTCACTGTCTCGAGTCACCTGTATGGAACGGGACGAAGCAGACACACGATACAGGGGCGGATCAAGATTTGTTTTGTTTTTTAAAGCCCCACTGTCCTACTTGTAGCTACTTGCTCCCTCTATATAGAAAACTTCCCCAATCGGTGCCTGTTGGTCCCCCATGATCCTCTTTTTCTTATGTTAGTTGAGAGCTGAGTTAATGAGATAGCCACCTGTAAGTGACCTCGCTGTGTGGTCTAATCCCTTCTGGCCCAGTAGTATTGACGGTCTTTAAAGGGGGTGAAATGTTGAACAATATATACAATAATTTTGGGGGCGCTTTTCTCTATGGTTTCCTAAACCCACCATCATGCAACGTGCTGTCATTGATTAGTTTGCATATATTTCAGGTTGACAATGGGCGCATGTATCAAAAAGTAAGACCCGGCTTATGATCAGCCGGTGTTCAGCCAAGGGTCAAATTTGGACTTTGTTTGAAATTGACGCTCAACTGAACAACCACGCAGTTTTCTACACAAGCAAATGAGTGCATGTTGGCCGTACCACATGGGTGCTTGTCTCTGTTTCTAGGGGCCTCTAATGCATTAATAATCGAGGCTTGTCATATATATATATACATATATATATATGGCCTCGTGTGGACAGGGCCGTAAACCCATTACATACGAGTCGTCAGCGAATAGTGCGCGGCCCTCACTGCGCGGCCTTCAACGGGGCGCCATGTGAACATGACGTCGTCCAAAGAGAGAGTGTTATTTAAAATGAGCAGGACAAATGTGCTATGACTGCATGTCGTATGTGCAAATCGCTTACATAGGCCCGATTAATTGTTACGTTAGGGAAATGATGCCGTGTGTGCACTGGGCTTAATACCTGGGCAGCGTTTCTCGAAACCGTCATAACTACAAGTTCACCGACATCCCATTGAAACGCGTGTTAAACTTAATACACGTGTGTCAATGAGATGTCGGTGAACTTGTACTTATGACGGTTTCGTGAGACGCTACCCTGTTACACAAAAGGCTTCATTTGCCTGACGCACGGGGGTAATAAATAGTGCAGGCAATGATGTAATCGAAATAACACCCCGTGTGCAACTTGCATTAGCGTAATATCGTAGGCATTTGTGTTTTATATTTGAAAAAGAAATTGTAGATTGTATTTCATATTGGCTCTCATAAAATTCAAATATAAGAATGACGTGTTGACAGTGAGTGAATCCTTTCAGATTGATTAAAGCACGTAGTTTTGCCGCTGCTCTTTTTAACAAATCAAACGAACTCACATTCAGTTCGAGGAAGGTTGTCTCCACTTCACCACCCTGTGGCAAACCTTCAATGACTACACCCTCCACGGTCGCTGATATGACCCGGGTGCCGACTGCTAGTCGACGACCACCGCCGAGATCGTATTCTTGGTCTGGACTTATGAAGAGCTTACTGGTCTGGAATATGAAGAAAGTCACTGGAACAGTTCCATTTTCTGCATGGTAGGGAAGATGGGAGAAGAATTGCTTTTCAGGGATTTTCAAAGAGTGGTGTTCGCTTGATTCTAACTGGTAATTTGTTTATATTGGTCAATTGTGACACGTATTGCGCATTATCTCAGATATCAATATTACTGAGTAATTTAACGTTTTCGGTCTGATATAAAGTTCTCTAAATGTCACCATAGTAGGCTACGTTGTATGTTGTTGTCGTTGCTGTTGTTGGTATTGTTGTTTAGACAGTAGACCTGACAATATCACTATTACTAATCAATATACAAGCAACGTGTCTCGCTGAATGGATCCGCGCTTTGAATACTGTTTGCTTACCACTTATGCCTCATATTTTTTAAATAATTGCAAATTGATTTCATTAATGTTCATTAATGTTCATTGGATCGAATTGAAGGGAACATAATTTAAAGTCCATGATTGTAGTTTAAATTATAGTTTGGGGACAGTTTAATTATGCAATTGTATCTAATGTTTGGGTTTCTAACATGTAGTGTTTCGCACCTAATAAATATGGAGGCAACAGTCCAAGAATAACTGGTGGCAAAACAATGGCTGCATCGATTATTGTCTTTGGAATGTTGTCCGGGTTGAAGTACACCATCGTTTTATTTTCATTCAGCTCGTTGAGCACGTCACTTTTCCCTTCTCCGTCCGGCGATGCCAGGATAGCGAACCCTAAACCTTCTAACAGACTGGCCTTCGGGAACTTGAGGGCCACTACAGCTACGCTCCTTCCGACGATGGTGAGGTTGTTGGCGTCGCCCTTGGTCTGGAAGAGGGTGATCTGTTGCTCTAAGAAATCGAGAATCCTTGTCGGAGCTTCGACGTCTACGGCGTTTACGAACTCCTCGTCGGATGCACCGAGAGCGTTGTCGACGATCTGGAGGGTATTGTTGGTGACCTGGTAGAAAACAGGTAATTGATTGATTTGTCCTAACCCGAAATGAATTAATATAGATATCTCACCCAAGGGCACTAGCTCTGATTGGATATCTTCACAGTATTAATCTTAAAATATTCAAGTGCATTGGACATCCATTGAATTATACTTCTTTTTATTGGGGTGGGTTGTGTCACAAAACACAATATGAAGTTATACATTGGGGGACAAAGTTGTAAGAATGGCTTTCACACTCAGGAAGAGGTATTTGCCGGGAAGCTAACTCCATATGTCCACTTTGCAAGTACACCTATGTGGAAGCTTGGCGTCAGAAGTAGCCTATACACATTAAAACCGTAAAATGTGTAATGTGTCATGCAAGAACTGATTCATAATAATCATGATAATAATTGTGTAAAGATAGTGTTCCGGCGACAATAGATTGACAGTTGATAATCAAAATCCTAAATTGAACCATGGATCCAACACAAAACCTAACTTACCCTTATCCTATAACCATTAACCTAATCTAATTCTCATCGTAACCTATGCAAGCTCTAAAACAAAAATATTTGAAGTCGCCAACACATATATGTCGGATCACGGAAAATCTGTGTTATTACCTCTGACGATGAGTTCCCGGCGTTGACGATTTTCTCCAGAGCATCGGAGATGGCTCGTAGACCTTCCGCGTTGATATCGGCGACATTCGCGGTCGCTTCAGCAACGTAGTAAGAATATTCGGTCACATTCTCTGATGTCACAACTGCCTGTAATTGGAGAGAAGCATTACCACTCAGAAACGGAGTCATATCTTGCAAGAGGGTAATTCCGGAAAATAGAATTGGAGAGGCCAATTTTGGTCGTGTACTTGAGGGTTGCTACCAGTTGGACACAGGGCAAGGGAAACAACCGGTTAATTGTGCCCCCCCCCTCCCCTCTTATTCGCCGCTGCCTTCCATCCTTTTTAAATACGTGGAGTACATTCGCGTAAATGTGCCACATGATAAAGTTCAGTTTTGAAACTTTTGATGAACAATGATACAAAATAATTATTATTCGCTAGGTTTTTGAAGAGGTAAACACGTAATGACGCGAGCAGCTCGATATTGGGACGGATGGCACACAGTGCATCATTTTAAGCCGAATTAACGCCCTTCTCACTCCACCCCTCTCTCTCTTCTTCTTCTTCTTCTTCTTCGCCCTCCTCTTCTGCTTCATCTAATACTACTACTACTACTACTACTACTACTACTACTGCTACTACTACTACTACTACTACTACTTCTACTACAACTACTACTACTACTACTACTACAACTACTACCACTACTACTCATACTACTCCTACTATGACTACTACTACTACTACTACGACTTATCGTCCTCTGAGCCAACCTGCATCTCGGTTGTAAATCTCTGGCAATATGAGAGCGTATGAAATAAATTATAACTTAATTTCTTACCCTTGCAATGTTGTCCAGAACCTCATTAGTATCTTCCCCCATAACGCAGTCTAGGAACACGGGATCATCCCAGACAGCTGATGACAAGAGATCCCCACGACATGTCCGTCTAGCTCTTGGTAGGGTGGCTGCAATAAATAAATATGTTTATACATGATTTTAAGTGACTAATTGAACTAATCGAATGAGGAAAGGAAGATAAAGAAAGGGACAAAAAATAAAGGAACAGGAAACGAAGAGAAATTAAAATGCAAAGAAGATGATATGCATCACCTATATGAAGACGAATCTGACCCACCCCCTATCATAACACCACATCATTGTCCGAATATTAGTCCTTTCAAAATTTAAAATTATCAAGAGGCTGCAACCCCCTCATTCGCCTTATATGCCCATGCCTAGAGATTTTTTTTCAAATTATTAAGATTAATTATGAGAAATTTCATTAAATATGCCTAAATAATATATGTGATTTGATCAGAGATGTAGCTACAGGAGTACGGTGTCAACGAAAGGGATGCCATGACTCTATTACGGCCTTTCATCGATGGCCTTGCTACTATGCCTAGTTAATTCTCATTGGCCATCCACCACGAAAGGCCGATCGATGCCACCCCCCCCCCTCAATGGCTAACCCATGCTACATCACTGATTATCGACTTACTGTTGTTACTGTATTCACTACACCGTTCTTGGCTGTCAGCGGTCTGGTCCAGAGGTGTAGCGGGAAAGTTCAGGGTCCCAAAGGTACCCGTGACAACCGATTCCAGGCAGAATGCTAGGCATTTCATTTACAAAAAGAGAAGGGGGTTATTAACTTGGGATAAATTAATGGGATTTACTTGAGGTAAAATTGATGAAACTGAATTCTTGAAAAAAAATCCTGTACAACATTTAAAAAGCATGATACTGAAACCGAAAGGTTTATAACATTATACATTATACCGTTTATTTGAGATTCATGAAAAGATGGATCTTTTGTAGATAGAACTTTATGGCATTATATGCACCTACTTAAAGCTTTTTCAGCTACTTACCTATATTTGGTATTTCATATATTTGAATGTTGTCTACTCTGATGATAGGAGGATAACGACCCCTTCTTGCAATGAATGTAATCTGTAATAATGAAGAAGGAAATAAAAACAGAGGAGAACAAAAATACTTTCTCTTTTAGGAAATCTCCTGTAAGAAAATGATCTTCAATATTAACAAACCAATTTTTAAAAGTATTTTAAAAGTAAATTAAAGAGATAAATCGATAACATATACATTTTACTAAATAAAGATCGTACCAGATTAGCTATTCAAAAGCCCGACAATTCTCAACATGTTTTAAAATACATATCAATTGTTGTATATATTTACTGCTTGTTTAGACCCATGAAATCATGCAAACAATGTACTGATATATTGTGAAATTTAAATGATAAATTAATGTGGTTATAAATTATTATTTGTAATACTTTATATTTAGGCCTTTATATAACACAAAAATACAAAAGTGAGATCTACCTTGTGTCAGAATGCTTGAAGCATGCTTGAAGGTACAATATCAAAGAAAACTAGAAAATAATTCCTTGCATTACAAACCTCAACATCCATTTTGCTTGCACATGAGTAAGGAACGACTTCAGTATCTAGCATTGCACCTCCCAAACTAGCAATTGCAAATGCAGATTCACTTGCTTCCCTGCAAACCTTGACCGACAAGTCTGAACCATCCCCCGCAAAGAAGTAGTCAAAAGATAAATTTCCTCGCGGTGATGTAAAATTGTGCGGGATGGAGAATATGAACATGTCATCTGAACTGCTTGTAGACACATCTGCGATAAGAGCCCCTGTTTATAGTTTGTAGAAAACGAGTTGAAATGCAAGTAGGTTCTCTGTATACATTCGACAGGAAAATACATTATTATTATAATTTTTTTTTTACTATCGCGATTGTGTTATATTTAGTTAAACGCAATATTAATTTGGTCCTATTTATACACGGTAACCACGTATAACTGCTTTTAGGTCCTTTAATGATTATTGACGGAGCATTGTAGTTAAATCTTGGTTGAGAGGGGAAAATGTATGCAAAACACGTTTTCAAAAGATGGAAGTACTGAGCACAAACCGAAACCAGGACATCTCGTATGAGAGTGCTGCCACTCTATTCTTATGATTGACACAACATTGTATTTATACCTGGTAACAGCTAGAGGGACGCATGTATGCAAAACACTTTGTCCAAGGATGTAAGCATTGAGCACTGACCGAACCAAGGACCTCTCGTATGAAAGTGCTGCCACTTTATGTTTTTTGCTCGTCGCTCCAAGCCAACAGTTTTTGTGTATGGCATTTGAGAGTGTTGATTGTAATGGTAAAACAAATGTAATAAAACAACAACATGCAATACATATATTACGTATTTGGAAACGTATTCTTCTCGTGTAAATGCGGAATAGTCAACAGAAGATGTGTTTAAGGAAGAGGCAAAGACGTTTCAGTCAATGCCAACAACGTACCTCTGTAAGGATCGTTGCCGATGGTCCAGCTCCCTTCTGTCTCAATGATTCCACATTTGTCCTCTTCAAAGTCACATGACCAATCTACAAATATCAAATGGAGTCAAAATATATATATAGGTAGGGTCTGAACGATTTTTCAATTTCCAATTTGGGATCGTTTTTCACCATTTTTGTTAGATATTGGAATAAAAAATGTAATCAGAATAATACCTTTCAAATTTCAAGACTCACCGATGTTTCTATCAAAAGATACAGCCCCTCAAAAACTATGCAATATTCATAGCACGGTCAGAATGGAAAAAAAGTGGTTCACGCATAATTATAATTTTTGCTCAAAAGCTGCACAGCTAATGCCCAGCACGATATGCAAAGCGTGGAGTAAGGTATTTTCAAACTGTTGGGGCTAGTGATCCCTGAGGACTAGAGAAAAAATAAGTGCATGGATAAATTCTTTACAGCTGGCCCAACTTATCCCTCGGGGGAGCACTTCGTGAAATTGGTAAATCTCCGAGTTACCATAGAACAATGTTTAAATCGCTGTTTTGAGCAAGATATTTTTAGAATTTTTGGGGTGGCCCCTATGGGGAATATGGAGAAAACCTGCTCTTTCATATGACACCTCACTTATTGAGTATCACCTTCAGGATCACGAGTAATATTGGTTTGAATCTCATTTTGGTAATCAAAACATCGATCAATTTAGCATGAGCGCGCAATGCACATAGGGATGTGTGCAATCTCTATGGGAAGGATTTTAGCTCACAAAACTGAGTGCGCGATCAAACACCGAGGTGATAGGCAATGCTAGGTAAAGCCAGAGATACATGGTAAAACACACATGTACGTATGTCACCATGCTTAAACAAATACGCTACATGTACTTGTATAGCCCACTTCATGGGCTGACTTCTATTTGTTGTACACATGCTATGATCCGTGCGTGCGATACGAGCGACTGTACATCGGACGTGCACGCAATACATGCACACATTATTACACGCGCGCGCTTATATTACATGCTACATGTACTACTAGTAAGTCAGCCCAGGGACGTGATAGAGAAGGACTGGAATCAAGCCGCTCTCCTTTGACCCCATGCTCCAAGCCGCTGACAAGTTATGCGCTAATCTGCAACTGTTGACCAGGTGGTGAGATAAAAGAGCGCATGAAATTTCAGGATTTAGAATTCCTACATCAGAAAATGGTATCACAGCAACTGTTCGCTGTCCCTTTCAATGATTTCTCATCCATTGTTGAATGTGTAAAGAGTAGAACAAGCGAACACAAACTTGTGTAATTTCATCCTTTTTTAAACTTGAAAAATACAAAAAACACGCGAAAACACGCATTAGCAAACTTAATGTTATTGAAGATTGTAAATCATGGATCAAATAACGGGATATTAAAGCATGCACAAATTAGCGCATCATCCTAAAATATTGAGTTTTTGACAGGATGTAATTTTTCTTTTACCAACTCTGGCACACAAATTAAAGGAAGGACGGAGTTCTAAATTTGAAAATTTGTTTGATGCACTATTCCCAATAAAATCCCCATATAAATTTTTTGATTTACACTGAAATTTTGCCGGTAATTTAATATTTTGTAATAAATGTAAAACTGGTGCCTGGCTTCCGAAAGTCGCCGCAGTGGAAGCGCGGTTCGGAGCATGGAACCTCAAAGCCAAGTGGAATGTTACACATCCTATTGTTACGCTTTAGAACTCAAGAATGCGTTTTTATAAATTACAAGAGTTTCGCCTCCTTTTCTTTCACCTCCCTGGTCAGCCCATGCAGTCAAACTTGGCATCAGAACAAAAATGTTTCCTGGAAAATTCCAGGGAAATCCAGGGAACTCAGCTTAACACAATATCACACACGGCAGTCCACGCTCTCGTCGTGTAAATCTAAAAGTCCCTAGTATTATCGCGTGCGTGGTTGAATGTCTTTAGCGAAAACCAAATTGATAATTTATTAAGATGTTGCAGGTGTTTAAAATACAAGTCCAATCCACTGAAAGGTTGAGCTGATTAGATAGACACAAATTTAAAAAGCCCGTATATAACTTGATTTTGGAAAATGGTGCTCAGACTTTTTTTTTTTTTTTTTTAATGAGCACAAAACAAGTTTATAATCAAGCCGGTTCTCCCCGACAATGCATTTGTTGTGATATAGGGTCCTCACGACACGATGTAACCAAATTTAATGCATACGTATTTGTGAGGTGCCTCGATACAAACTATTTCATTCATCTGATAAGAATAATACAATACTATAATTCTTATCAGGTGAATGAAATAGTTTGTATAGAGGCACTTCACAAAGACGTATGCATTAGAGTTGGTAACATTACAAAAATAGCCTATTGTCAGAATGTATAATGCTGGCACTTTCGTTGTGAGGAGCATACGTCACATTTGTACAGCAATTCAAATGTTTTTCTCGAAATAACCGAAACAAAAATCGCTCTTACAAAACACCTGATTGGAGTACGCCCGTGATATTTGGCAGTTTTAAAGATAAAGACCAGTTCTGGTCATGCGATTGCATTGTGAAAGAAAAGTTGTGGAATCGATCAGAAAAGGTTGATCATCTAGCATATAAGTATTGGTGTGTACTGCAAGGTTCTGGAATCCTCAAAATGATAAGAAATTTGGCTCAGTCTTGGTAAAGTTATAAGCATTGTACACAGAATGATGTATATGGGACTACGCGACCACGTGCTTGATATCTATTTGGTCCCAATAGATAAAATAATTTACCAAATATATCATTTAGTAGGGGGTTTCCCGACTTTCCCGGCAAAATTAGTATCATCACGTATTAGTTAAAACATATTCTTTCACATGATTGGTAATGAGGGCTTCCATTTCATTTTTTTGAGAGAGGGGCGTTTCCAAAACTGGTCTTTACGTTTAACCTTTGATTTATTTACAACATGCTATAATTTTTGAAAATCGGAATGGACTTAGGCTTTAAAAATCGGATGGTGCGAAAATATATTTTTTTCTCGAGTAATTTGGAAAATGATGTCAGTAAAGATATTGGGCGATAATTGCCTACATCGTCGACATTACCCTTTTTATAAACTGGAATTACCTTACCGATTTTCATTTTGCTTGGTACTATGCCATCTACCAAAGACAGATTAAATTTAAAAAAATGTCAATGGACAGACTATTTCAATTAAAGGGTAGGGGGTGGGGGCGTCTTTTTGGATCCCGCCAATAATTGTATAACATTGATTTGTTGTTGTAGAAATGCCATTTTTGGTACAGGGCTTCCTTAGGACCTACTGAACGATATTAGGGTAAGAATATCATATAAGGTTGTGGGGCGGGGCGGTCGTTCAGTAGGTTCTAATGAAGCCCTGTACCAAAAATGGCATTTGTACAACAACAAATCAATGTTATAAAATTATTTGGGTGCTCCAAAAAGACGACCCCACCCCCACACCCTTAAATTGAAATTTTTGCCGGGGGCTCCTAGCCTAATATCGCTTAGTAGGTCCTAAGGAAGCCCTGTACCAAAAATTGTGCTTTTATCCGGCAAGTAACGGTAATTTCACTAAGCCACCTGACTAGTATGGGTACAAGAAATAATGATTGAAGATTTTGGTTTCTTAGGAACGTTTTTGAATAATTATTCGTGGCAAGGATTTTTACTGGGAAGATCAGGCCCTATATTTACAAAACGAGAGTTGAATGCCTCTGCTATGCCGAGAGGGTCTTTTATTTCGTTTCCGTTGTAGACGACCTTTAATACTGAATTCGATTTTTTTTTTCTCACCTTTTCTGAGAACATTATTGATAATTTTCCAGGTTGATTTTATATATTTTTTCAGAGTGGTGAATTGGGTTGAATAATAATTATTTGTTTGACCTACGTATTACAGATGTCAAGGAATTATGATAGGGAAAATATTTTAGCTTATATTCGTGACATTGATTTCAATAAAAATGCTTTCGATAGCGTCATTCATACAAATCAGATCTTCTCTTAGAGCAAAATACAAGTCATTTTAATATAGAAGGCCACACCACCACCAGGTCTACTTTTTATGTTACTGGGAACAAACGAATAGCCATCCAAAATAAGAAGCGGAGGGGGCGTTTCTGACAACCAAGTTTCACATAAACCTATGACTGTGAAGTCAACTTTGAGCGCACTTAGAAAGAATTGTAATAGATCAAAATTCTTACAGAGACTTCGTATGTTGTGATGTAAGACGGAAAAAGAATATTTGTTAGCTTAAAGAATTCATGCTTTTTAAATCAAGAGGTAAAATATAATCAGGTGATCTGTTATGCAAAGATGATCCATTTTCATCATGACCCAGTTCCATATCAGGCATTTGTAAATTTAAACGATTAATTTCTTCTGAATCAAAGAAAGCCGCGTTTTTCTGGGGTGGTATGGAATCATCAGAGTGGCTATACAAAAAAGTCATGAAGCTCATCATTAGTTAGCGATTGTAAAGGAAAGTTAGACATCATTTACCGGCAAAAATTTGGTGCAATTGATATATTGTGGAGGGTGAATTGAGATTGCCAGCAAGACAACGCAGTTTAATGCGTTGGTCGATGACCGTATTATTTGAATCAAGCGATGTCTATTGATAGAGGTATGATTTACGTAATTGCTGGGTAGGAAAAAAGCAAAGAAACTGCCTCACCCGGGCGACCTCAGTAACGTGAAGATTGCATTATACTGAGTATGTTTGCATGATAATGTACAAAGCAAATGCGACCATAAGGGCAGGTGACACATATAAATACGTAATGAGTAGAGCATTGGTATCATTTTACAAAATGAGAGGTAATAAAACTTGTTATGAGCATTGTGAATGAATAAAACATTTTAAGTACGAAAACATTAAAGTAGCTGGTATATAGTATAGGCATCTGGATACATGCAATGGGAACGGCTGACAAAGCCTCGCAGCGATCGCCAAATCAACACATGAGAATAATTGTAATTCCAAAGTACAATTCAGATCCCGATCGGTCCCGAGCCCCGAGTCCTGTGCAGGTTATCACGAAGATAACTATCCTTTCAAAAATTGAAAGAGAAGGTTGAGTCCTGGTATAGGTTAACAAAAACATTATATCTGAGCAGCAAGCGAGTATAATTGATAAGTGTAATAATTTACCTGGATCAACGGCCGAACAGAGTCCTGTGCAGATTATCGCGAAGATAACTATCCTTTCCAAAAAAATCATATCGGCTTGTTTTGGGTACTTAAATTATAGATAACGACGGACATAACATTGCATAGATCTTTGTTTTATAGCAGAGTATTATTATGAATTCTCGTCGCCTTCATAATCATGTCAGACTGAATTTGTAATAGTGCAAATATTTGCTCCTGCTTTTATGTCAAATGAAACTCTTGATTGTTTCATTTTGCCGTCCTTCTTTTGTCTGTTCCTGTTTGATGGCTTATTCCACAATGCATATAGAATCGCAGTAAACCCATGATTGGTTTTGGTTTTTCCCTAAGTGGTTCTTACTAATGGGCATTCACCCAAAGCGATTCTCTAATGTTTATTGACATGCGATACCAAAATCTCCTTCCTGTTAGACAGTATTTGATTAATTATATATTTCTCATCCACTCTTTCCCTCTCGTCCCCCCTCTCTCTCTCTCTCTCTCTCTTTCCACCCTTCCACTATTTATTCTCACTTTCCGTTATCCGGCTGTCTCACTTTCTCTCTCCTCTCTCTCCTACCGTGATTTTACCTTTTGCTAGATTGTTCTGTATGTTTTTTACAACGTAAATTGTATCAATGTAATACTAAATACTAAGCATAACAAATTTTTGGGGAAAGGATTCTACTTCCCACCAGTGTTTATGGTTGTGTTACCTACCCCCCCCCAATAAACCGACACATCAGACAGCTACACAGAACCCTCCAAATTTCTCTCTTACAAGTTCACAACTTTTTCTCTTAGGAACATGAAGTACATCATTGAAGCTGATGTAATGAGGCCTCACTGAATAACGGTTGACGTAAGAAAAAAATCAAAAGATTTTCTGTTTGCTTACTCTCCTACACAATCGGTTGCCTTACCACGTTATAGTTATTATTTGTCTAAAGGATAACTTCACAACATGTTGTTGAACTCCAATACCGTAAAGGACTGTATATAGTTATTTAGGTCCAATTATGTAGTCCTGGAATTTGATGTTTCCTTTTGAAGGAAGCTGCATGGTTGCATTGTATTATATCATGCAAGAGCGACTTCCTCATTTAAATTCCACTTAGCGGAGGTCATTAAATTATAATAAACACGGAATTAAAACATTATGATTCGTAAAGGAAACCTTGCTAGGTTAAACAAACTTTAACATCCGTTTGATGTTTGTTCGAATTGGATACTCATAATATTTGACGTAATGATATTAAAAGGACACGAGTGTATGATAAGTACATCATATGAGTTCGCGTTATATCTGTCATTTTATTCATTTACATAAATATATTGAAGGAGATTCAGAATGATATTTAAGGGTATAAACGAGTTTTTGAATTCAATTTCAATTTCGATTTATTCAGCCAATCATTAAAAACAATTTACAATGACACTGGTACTGGAGCAATAATTATAACATGATGACAGGCTATGGACCCCTGAGAAGCAGAACTTGTAAATGGGGCCCATTAACAAAGAATTAAATACAAATATAATAAAAACATGCCATAAAAAGCAAAACAGAAAAGAGATACATGTATATTCATACTTATTTCAAAACAATTACAAATATCTTGCAAACACACTCAGCCATACTCACTCACACACACACACACACGTACACAATGCAATTGTAAATCCTTCGACCGTTTCCAATATTCATATTGCTCCGGTTGTCTCATTTTCGCCAGCACAAACGTAGCTAGTTCGCCGTCTATAAAACGTATATAGCAGACGGCAATCGGCGGATCAGACGACACTTGATAGTGATTTTGTATGTGAGACTGCTTTGCTAACTATAAAATACAAGAACCTTTTCCATATCTTTAAACTATCATTTATATCTGATAATTAAACAGTTAGTAAAATAAACCTACCAAACTAGACAATACAATGAAATACTTGACTGAAAGTAGGGGAGTTTGATGTGGTGCACAATTTCACCCCTCTGTTATTAATCGAATAGTCCATAGTGTGTCATGAATATTCATGTTTTTGCTTACCTCGGCAAAATGTTTGCCTATACTAAATTTAAAAAAATACGGTGGGGGGTTGGCTGAAGTGGACATAATGAACCAAGCAGAACTGATCTACGATAATTCATGCTTGTTATCCTTCGTGTGCTTGACCTATAATCTTATAATCGCGTGGTAAATTGCTTCCAAAGTTCGACTTGTTACACATGCATTATATATGCAATGACGAGCTTGCGACCTATTTTGATCAAATTACGGTGGGTGAAATTTCAAAAGTCAATGGGACATGAGTGTTCAAATGAAAGAGCTAGTGTCAACGGGGTGGATGTGCTTTTCATTTAAACTAAAAATGAATTTTTAACGATTTTGGGGGGTAAAAGTCCACAGGCTAACGTGTTTATAGGCTGCTGGAGTCTGACGATAGGGGGCGTTTTCAAATGAGACTAAAACGGAGCTATATGATTAAGTTACTTTAAATGTATTATCCAAAATACAAACAGCATTTTTAAAAACGCGAGTACTTTATTCACATGATATATTTTTTTTAAATGCTTTAACAAAATAAATGCGTGTACCTTATACACATTGGTAACTTTGGTAACCAATACAAGAGCTCCACAGGGGAGTGTCCTTTCCCCCCTGTTATTTTCACTGTATGCCAGTGATTGCACTAGTACCAGTCAATGTTGTTCATTTATAAAGTATGCTGATGACACTGCTATCACAGGTTTCATTAAGGGAGGAAATAGTGAGAATGAGTATTTTTGTCAAGCTATATTTAAATGTTAAAACAAACAAAGAGATTATTATAGACTTTCGACGTGGTGACGTTAATCATATCCCCTTGTTTATTCATGAACAGGCAATCGAACACGTGCATGAATATAAGTATCTTGGTACCTTGATTGATCATAAGCTACAATTTAATAAGAACACCAACGCTGTACACAGTAGAGCTAATCAACGGATGTTTTTTCTAAGAAAGCTCAAACAATTTAACGTTGACAGGACGATCTTGCATCTTTTCTATCAGTCTATCATTCAAAGTGTTCTTTTATTCAATCTCATTTGTTTTTATGGAAATCTCACACAAGCAGACAAAACTAAACTCGAACGTCCTAGGAAAATTGCTCAACGTGTTATCGGCATTGAATTACCACCCCTATCAGTTTTGTTTGAAGATCGCTTATTGACTAAAATAACTTCTATTATGAAAGACCCATCACATCAACTATTTTCTTGTTTTACTTTTAACCGTTCAGAAATCCGCCTGCGTATACCAATTACACGTAGAGCCAGATACAGAAATTCTTTTATTCCAAATTCCATGCACATCTATAATGCACAAATAACACGAAGTTCTCAGCTTTAAGCAAAATAATAGCGATTATGATTATTTGTTAACTTTTTCTCTACCCACCCAGTGAAATAAATTTGTAGGGATTGGGTTGGAAAGTTTTTCACCTTATCACCTCTGTGGGTAAAAAAAATCCGTTGTTTAGCTCTGCTGCTGATTTTTTTTCCTTCTACATTACTATGGCGATGTATTTTCTGTCATGCATTATAATCTGATTAGAAATTATGCCATCTCTCCTTCTCTATCTCTCCCCTTTCCCTTTGGACCCTTACCAACTCTCCCTATATTTCTCTCTTTTTACCAGTCCTTCGAGCTTGAGCTCTCTTTTCCTTTCTCTTTTTGCTCGTATTTCGATTGTGATGCTGCCCCTATTCTACTTTCATTTCATATTTATATTCATACCTGAATTTATTCATGATGTGATTCAGAAAAGTATTTAAAATGTATAAGTCATATAACTGTTTTGTCATGTTTTGTGCTGGAAGCCGGAGGACCGTACCTGCTCATAGAACTTTTCTTATAGAGTCTTGACGCCCTTCTGGCTTTCAGCAAACGACACCATGTTTTTGTTTTTGTCTTATGTTTTATGTATCACATGATACACCAATGGAAAACAAATGTCTGTATTATATTATGGACAATCAAATCTTGAATCTTAAATCTTGAATGCATAAACAGGTATGTTTGGCTTTTAAGATTGCTCCCTCCAAAAAAAAAAACAAAAAAAAATTAAATTACGAGCGGGCGGTTGAGGACAACCAAATTATTAATTTTTGTTTGGCCTAAGGGAGAGATTGGCTTTTAAACAACCTCGTTATGTTTGATTGCTAATTATTTTACAATCCTGAGATATTATCATGCTTCGTAGTATAGAGGGACTCGCTTGAAGAGTATATAAAGGGTAGGATTTTAGGGTAAGAATCAGATAAAGAGAGAGTGAAGGAAAGGTCAAGAGGAGAACCGAGCCACAACAAAAGCAACCAGAGGCTGTGAAAGCCAGACATCACAAATAGGTAGCATCTACTCGACCACTCGACCCCTTTCGGGGCTGAGCGATCGAAATTCAGAAATTTATGATTTTTTTTACGGTGCTATCACTTTCAAACAAAAATTAGCAACTCTGTGACATATCTTACGAGCTCCCGTTCCATTTGCCTGTACTAAATCTGCTTCAAAAATTCATATTTTCAATGATCAATATTCAATCATACATTTACCCTACGTTTGATTTCATTTGCAAATTTGTTTGTATAAAACACTTGTATAAACAAAGATCTATTCCGTCATAAAATCATTACGAAAATGATTTTTTTTTTCTCAACAGAGGAATTTGTAGAGGAACTCGCAAATTACGTCATATCCACGCCAGCTTCACTGATGGTAACTTTAACAAAATCATAACCTTCCCATTTGTAGTTGGATATTGCTCAAACTTTTACTCATGTGTCCCTTTCATTTGTGTGCTTTTACTAAAACCAACTTGATATCACAGTGGACTTTCCTTTTAAACACTATACAATTGTGACTATAATTATCACGACGATAATTTCATGCGTTTCAAATTTGGATGTACATCAGTTATTATCCCTTTCTTTGGTTGACATGCGGTCAGTATGTAGCAAATTGATTTTTTTTTTCAAAACCTTAATTTCGGAGACAAAGTTGGTTCTCCCCTTTATATTTTTTTAATCGTGTATTATGCTCTCACCTCCCTTTTGTTCCCTCTTCTTCTCTTTCTTGTTATCCTCTCTCTCTCTCTCTCATTCTCTCTGTCTCTCTTTCTTTTTTCTCTCTATCTCTCTTCTCTTCTTTCAACTATCTCTCTCTCCCTTTTTTTCTCTTTCTCTTTTGTTTCTTCTTCTATCTCTGTCTCTCTCTCTCTGTCTCTAAATAAAATGTTAAACATGATAACGTGAGTACTGGAATTTCGGTATAAATTGCTCCGATAGTTATCAATACTCCGTGTTAATGACTGATTTAATTTTTTTTTAAAGGCATAGAGACTAGACCTCCTCACTCAAAGCAGGGATATATCCCTGCTCAAAGGCCACTCTATTATTATATAGGCCTACAAACCAGTCCTGAAGTTCTGAGCCATCAATTTTTGTTTCTCGTAACACATGATGGCGCTATCTCGAATTGTATTCTTCGGAAAGAGAGAAATTGTAAATGTTGTGTAAGTTTATACAGAGCAAACTGATATCTGATTATGACAAGAGTATAGGATTTCCCGGCCAAATTCGCGAATTTGTCATTCGAATTCATTTATTTTGCATTTAACTTAGCACAGATCAGCTTTGCCATGCTAATTATCATTCAATTTTCTCGATTTTGTATTTAATTTAGGATTTTGGTCGAAGGATTTCTTAGATCTGTCATTCAATTTAGAAACTGCTCAACTAGCAATCAAATTAATCGTCACTTGTCAAGGCGTCATTTTTATCATTCAAATTAACACCTGTCATTCGTATTCGAATTATGTTTATTCAAGTTAGGAATGTTAGGGGGAAGAAATGCAACACACGTTTACAGTTTTTTTTTTAAATGCAATTAAATGCATGATTTGCCATTAGAGTCTTTTCTGTTATTCCATTTATTAATTTTGAGGACAATGCATATGGGTGTATAGTCAGACATTTGGTAGAGAAGGGGCGAAATCAAGGGATATGGCATTTCTGCACGGACATGTTCATATACCCCGGAAAAGTGGGGATACAAAAATACCTAACCCAGTCACAACATTGTATCCTTCCTCCATAATGAAATTGTGATAAATTTATGATGAAACACAAGACAACCATTTTTCTTTCATGAAAATGTATAAACATATTGAGACCATCAAGTCCGCAGATGCAATAGTTTTTTATCTTAACAATCAAACTTAAATGCCGATGAATATCAGACAAATCTGATAAGTATAAGTGTATAAATGCCATACTGAAATACACATGAAAAAAGCAATCTTGAAAGAAAAAAAAAAAAGCTATAAAAAGTGTGTAAGAAACGATAATTATATATTGACATTCAATTTAAGTGCACAAAGTGCTAATTTGAATGCAACAAATGAATTATAATGCTGAAAGTACACCGTCGCGATGTCAGAAAATCGTGTTGCACTAAATCGAATGACCATAGCGAAAGAAGCACTTTGTTCATTAATTTGAATGAAACATACATAGATTCTAACAAAAACTTCATAGATTTGAAATCTAGAAAAAGGAATATAAACCCGAGATATACCCGACAGCACTAAAACCGTCGAATTTGAACGCAAGACAAATTAATTTAAATGACAAACTCGCGAATTTGGCCGGGAAATCCTATATTATTCCCTTTACCAAAACATTCTCTTATAACTCTCACCAAAGAACATTTATACTTTTTCACAGCTGCATACATACCAGACTATGAAACAACGAAATATCTGTGAATCTGATTAAAAATGTAATATTCGACATCAGCCTAAAATACACTCATTTTCTTCTTCCTCAACCAATAATGTATGAACTATGAAATACAGTCATACCATATTCAGATACATAAAGCTTCTCTACGAGAAATAGAGCCACGTTCTATTTAACGTGTTTAAACACGTCATAATAATGTTTATGCATGATATGAAGATTTATGCAATGTACAACAATAAATTTGAAGAAGGTTGCACTATTCGTTGATCCTACCATATTTCTCATATTGTACTTTATTTTGGAAGTTAGAATACATATCATACAATTCTTACTAAACTTAATGTTATATCTAATCGAGTTATCCGCAAAATTTCGAGGTACATCTAAAGACAAGTGTAAACAATTATATTCTGATTTCATATTGTTAACTTTAAGTGAAATTACACAATATCAAGAGTGTGCATTTCTTTATCAGTGTATTTATCAACTAATGCTTTATCTGTTATTCATTTAATGCCCGTAATAACTGTTTTAATTTAAAATGTATTGGCTTCTTGTTTTTGGGGTTTGTTAATAGTTTACGGCACTCTCGACAAGAAAGCGTTTGCTCTTTAAAAATGTCGCCGCCTGTAATCTATTTTCACTGTATATTTTCGAACATAATGGAATAGAGACAATAAATATATTAATACTAAATAATGCTAATACTAATATTATTATTAGTCCTAATAATAATGATAATGAGAACATAATTACTAATGATGATAATAATAGCAACAAAAGAAAAGGAAGAAAAAAGGTAGGGGGAATGGCACCTCTATCATCATCATCATCACAAAAGTATAAAAGTTAGGTAACAGTAATAGCTATATAACAATAAAAATAATAATAATATTTTCTTTATAGGGCAGAGCTGAGGATTGAAATGGGTTATATAAATATTGCAAAATGATTTACTTTCCTTGCATCAAAGAGAACTGTTGCTGAGCTAGCGCTATGAGCGTCCCTGGACGGTGTGCGCGCTCTATAAGTTTACACTATTATTATTATCATTATAAATACGGGCGTTTCTAAGCGCACAAGTAGTATTGTCTAACTCAGTATAATTATTCAACATGTTCAATAGCTTAAAAGCAGAAATAAAATAAAATGTTACTAATACAATACAATTAAGTTGACTGGAATTAACTACTTGTGTGCGCTTCCAGTATAATTTAATTGATTATCTTGTTGTAATTTCTTCCTCCATACCTCAATGCAAGTTTCAGAATGAAGCATTTACTATATACATGTAGAATGATATACGAAACATGAAGAGGTAAATCCATTTCGGAGGTGAGGATGGAGTGTGTTCCACAGTTCAGGGCCAGAACTTGAAAGCGATCGCCTTCGCGGCCCAGGAGTGCCGTGAACTTGGGATGTAAATAACTTAGGTGTGAGCAGCTAGAGCGGAGTCGCTGTGGTGGTTCTTGTACTCGGTCTTGTATGTATGAGGATGTGTACTGAAGAGCTTGATATACGAGAATAATGACTTTGAAGATGATGCGCTGGCGGACAAGAAGCCAGTGCAGTGCCTGATGAACGATGGGTGAGATGTTAGTGGTGCCTGTAGTGAGAGCTACACGTCTGACCTCTGAGTTCTGAAGGAGTTTTTGGAGGCGTTGCAGCTGGTAGTCAGGAATATTGTATCACAAGCGAATTTAAAAGCCTAATCGGGAAAAAAAATAAGGGAATGAACAAGTCCAATGTTTCAGTAACCTTACGCGTCAGGTCAGCAGGGAGGTGAGACAAAATCTTCGGATGTGGGAAAGGTTACAGAGTTGGAATCTAATGGATATACATGTGTGGGATATATTATGATTTAGAGTCATGTTCGAATCGATGACAATACCAAAGTTCCGGCATTTATTTGCAGGCCAGGGCTGATTTGAGCATCACAAATTGTAT
This sequence comes from Strongylocentrotus droebachiensis, assembly GCA_035222895.1. NCBI lineage: Eukaryota > Metazoa > Echinodermata > Echinoidea > Camarodonta > Strongylocentrotidae > Strongylocentrotus > Strongylocentrotus droebachiensis. The sequence goes on along the minus strand of JAVYIG010004343.1, from coordinate 106,522 downwards.
ATGAAGCTTTCCGGGCCTTGTTCAGCACAACCTTAGAATCATGCACTCAGATTTCCCTCCTTTGAGCTTTAGATTACAACCGAATATTCCGCTTCCTTCGAAGTTACGGCGTTTTTACCTGCGGCATCGTCCGCCATGTTTTCGTAGATATCCTCCGTTACCATGACTACTGGGTTGTCTCTGGTCTTCATATTGACATACTCTGCCTCCATAGTCCCTCTCTTCATTCGGGGCGTTAAATATTCATTCTCGATCTCGGCTAGCTGGTCGTTCTTAAAGATATAAAATGATAGTAATATCCAATATTTAGAGGCGTTAAATTAAAACCAATACACAAAAATACCAAAGCAAAAATAATAATAGAACCCCTAATAAGAAGATAATTAAATCAAATTATTTATATCAAGGAAAGGGGGTGGGGGGGGGGGGAGTAATGACCTTTTCAAAACAAAGACGAGTTCTCTTTTTGAGTTAGTGATGACAAGTGTGATGTCGTTCCACATATTCTATGCAGCCTCTATAAAACGTCTTTCAGTTGATGAGGGTCTGAGTGTGGGAATAATCAATTTAGTTCTGTCAGTTGCAGAGCGACGATAATTATATTATGGAGGTTTTTATTGATGCCAAACAAGACAAATTATTTAGAATTTTGAAGACATACATCTTACAGGCAGACATTACAAAGAATGCAAAGAGGTAACCCGTGGATTTTCTAATCGAAGATGAAGTATGAGTCCTGGGGGTGTTTCACAACGACTGAAACCGACTTTCAATAATATTTCTCTCACCATTTACTGGCATTGGTCTCTCAAGGGACGTACGTTCAAATTATGGTCTCAAATCTACAGAATGTACTTTTGTTATCATCAATTATTGAAGGAAAAAATATTATCTAATGACCATGATTGAGAGACCAATGGTGAGAGCAACCAGTGGAATGAATGGCCTGCCAAAGTTAAGTCCAACTTAAAGGCGATCTTAGTTTTTGTGAAACATCCACCCCCCCCCCCCCCGGATTCTTGGTTAATTTTTTTTTAGCGGCTCGATTCTGGACATTTTACCTCCTTGTTCATGCGCAAAGTGTCACTGCCAGAAGCTTCGGGAAAAGCCAAAGTCGTAGTCTCGTACCCAGGAGGTGGTGCTTCTCCACCTGCCATCTCCTCGAGACCGGAACCATAGTTTTGGTCTTGTTGCGGCTTGCACCTAGTAAGGAGAGAGGCAATAAGTAAGGAGAAGAAAAAATACGGGTAGGCTTATTTTCACTGACTGAATTATTTCACCAATATACTGTTTTCAAATAATGATTAACAGTTTGGTTTTTGTCAGAGAGTTTATCTGGCTGTATTTTACCTCGCTTTTACCTGTTTTACCTCGCTTTTAACATGTTGAAATATGATGTGACCTTTTTGAAAATGGAGGATGAACCTCTTGCAAAAAGCTTATAACTGCCTATATAAAGCTTTTTGACGTAAAGCTATGGTCACAAATCAGAGCGGCGACCGACCGATTAGTAGCATGCTCGGTCGCCGCTGGAATTTAGGCATCGCCCTGCGATCAAGCGAGCAGGCTGTAGAGCGCCAACGATGCCTGGGCGGTGCCCTGTCGATTTCCCGTCCGTCGCCGCTCGATTTTAGGCCAAAACTGGGCGAAATCGCGGAGGTTTTCTGCGCGGTGTCCCGGCAGTGACCGACCGGTGACCCATCGACTCCCGAGCAGTCTTCCACCGGCCGCCGGCTGATTTTAAAGATATTGCATGGCGGCCGGCCAGTGACCGGCGGGGCTCTAAAATACGCTCGGTGCCCGGCCGTTCGCCGCCCGTGCAGCGAACTAATCGAGCGTTCGCCGCCGATCGATTTAGGTCAAAAATCGAAGCCGCTAGGTCGAAGGCTGCCGACCGATTTTGATCTCAACGCCCAGTGACCGACTGATCTCTCAGCGGCGACCGGGCGGCGACTACTCGAAAGCCTTTGACCTAGCGGCTTCAATTTTTGACCTAAATCGCTCGACGGTTATTAACGCTCGATTAGGTCGGCGCCCGGGCGGCGAACGCCCGATCTCCAAACGTAGTTTTGGCGGGGAGTGAAAGTTAGCAGGCGCCGCCCGAATTTTAACTCCGCCCAAAAACTTCAGCAGCGACCGAGCGATGCCTAAAAAACAAACGGTGGCTCGGTGGCCGGGCAAAATTTGCTAAAAACTCGCCGCTCGGCCGCCGACCAGGCTACTTTTGGGTAATGTGTCCATAGCATACCACTGATGATTGATTGAAATTTACATTTAATAAAGGACTATTTATAACCTTAGAATGTAACCATACTCACTTGCATCTATAAACGAGAATGATGATAATGATGCATGATACTACCACTGCTGCTGCAACTCCACCGCCTATAGCTGCATATGAAGCTGTGTGTAAAACAAGAGAGTAACTAGCATCGTTAACATTTACCCAAACATCCAAGCATATATTGGGAGAACAGTAAAAACATAATTTAAATGTCCAGAGGTGGAGGTAGAGCATGTAGAGAACATGGCACACGTATATTCCGACTCATTCACTTCTTCTTATCTATTTCTCCTTGTGTGCCTTGGACTACTAAGCTTCTAAATAAACTGCGCCATACAAAATAATGCTTATCATCATTATTGTTAGCACTATCATTATTATTATCATCATCATCATTATGATGACGAATGGATAATTTACGACATTTACCTTGTCTTATATACGCTTTTCTACGAATTACGATCTTAACCCAATTAAACACGTCTATAGTTGCGATCATGAACATAACGAAATTCCTTTCTTTAATTACATATGTTAGCTACTTTGTGCAGAGAAAGCTCCGAGAAAAACGAAATTGAATTGAGTTGAATTGAATTGACTTGAACTGAGTGAATAATCCTATACATCTTCTTTATAGTCACGTGTAGGTAAAGGCAAGCGAGGGAGAACAGTCATACATATCCACGGTAAAAAAAAAAAAAATCGGAGGGGAAATATGAAGGAATCTTGTGAAATATGACATGTTTAGTTTAACGTAAACGTATATTGTACATTATAAAGCGCTCTGAGAGAGCATTCGGTCCGGAAATGCGCTATAAAAGAACGAACTATTATTATTATAATAATGAAAATGACATTTACCTTCTAAGGAAGTGGTTGATTTGCCTGTCGAGCTAGTAGGGGTGTGTGCTTTGGACTGGGGGATTGTGCTGATTGCTTCAGTTGATGGTTGTCTTGTTACAGATGGATCTGTGTATTTTTAAAAGGAAGAACATTGAATAAGATCGCAATGACTATTTAAAGAAATGAATCTGAGACGATTTTAGCAAAGCCCACCGCATATTATGTGATCTGACTATGATCCCATTTTTTTTTAATTGCAGTAACATTTCGTGCAAACATTCAAACACGTAAAATTGGAATGATCGAGTATCTGAATAGTCGTATGAAAATAAAATGTAACTTCCAAGGGACGTAATGCTTCCTCGGAGGAAAGGTGGCTAATCTTGTCTTTGTATTCTGTTGTGTTTTTCTCTAGAACGCTTAGGAACATGTTTTAATACTATGTGTTAAGCGCTACACAAGAACGGTTAATTATTATATTAAATCGGCTCACAGTCGTAGTGACGTCACCAATAAAGCTATTATATGTATTTGAAGCCGGATTGGCTGTGAATCTTATAGTAGAAAACTCAACTGCACTAAAATTCCTGTTGTTAGCATTATTAATATTATTCACAAATTAGATCAGGAAAATGATGTAAGCTTAGACTTCCATATCTGATATAATTGTAATTTCCTAGAAAATCGATCGCAGGAGGATCGTGAAGTGTGCGATGGGCGTCATATTGACATGGTCGTGCGAACACGACATTGATATTATACGTAATCCGGACAAGGTTTCAAAAGCCAATACAATATAGGGTACTGACATTGCACTTGAGTTTGTTTCTTGAAAGTATTTGCTATCGTGTTAGAAACACATATCTATTACGATGTATTTAAATGGGGTATTATTAATTAAGTCGTTCATAACAAGATGGATCTTCTGTAGATCGAACTTCTTCCATGGTAATGTCTTTTCAACTACTTACCTATATATGATGTTTCATATATTTGAATGTTGTCTACTGTGATCAGAGGAGCTACACTACCCCTACTTGCAATGAATGATATCTGCAATAATAAGGGATATAAAAACAGAGGAGAACAATATGCCTTCTCTTTTAAGAAAACTCTTGTTAGGTAGTGCTTAGTGATCTTTAATAATATTCTCAAATCGGATTTTCAAAATAAATGTAAGAGATAAATCCAAAACTAATGTATGTATAATATTATTTAAAACCAGGTAAGCAATTCGAAAGCCTGACAATAATCAACACGTTTTAAAAAAGTTATACAACTTGCTTTACTGCTTGTTTAGACCCATAAAATCTATAAAAAAAACAATGTTATGATATATTGTGCAATATAAATAATAATTCATGTGGATATGATTATGTTTAAATATTATTTGGCCTTACAATTCAAAATAAAATAAAAGAGATCTATCTTGTGTCAGCATGCTTGAAACATGCTTGAAGGAATATCTAAAAAAACTAGAAAATAATTCCTTGCATTACAAACCTCAACATCCATTTTGCTTGCACATGAGTAAGAAACTACTTCAGTATCTATCGTCGGACTTCCCCTACCAGCAACTGTAAATGCAGGTTCCCTTGCTTCCCTGCAGACCTTGACCGACATGGATGAATCAGCCCCCCCAAATAAGTATACAAAAGATAAATTTCCTCGCGGTGATGTGAACGTGTGCGGGATTGAGAATATGAACATGTCACCTGGACTGCTTGCAGACACATTTGCCCTTAGAGCCCCTGTATATTATTTGTAGAAAAGAGTTGAAATACAAATAGGCCCCTGTATCCATTCGACAGGAAAATATATATATATTATTTTTTTTACTCTCGCGATTTTGTTACATGTAGTTCAACAGAATAATATCAATGTGGTCCTATTTATACAGGGTAGGCACGTACTACCTATTTTATTGAGGGCACTATAATTATCCTTGACACATCATTGTATTTACACCTCGGTAGAGAAAGACAAATGTATGCGAAACACCTTGTCCAGGGATGTAAGCACTGAGCACTGACCGAACCAAGGATCTCTCGTATGAGAGTTTTATAGAGACAGCTGTCTTTTGCTCGTCACTCCAAGCCAACTTTTATTGCAATGGTAAAAGAGATTTGAGAAACAAAAACATTCAACATATACACAGTATAATTATTTCGTATTTGGTTCTGTATTACTCGTTTATAAAGACTAAATAGTCAACAGTAGAAGTGTTTTATAGGAAGAGGCAAAGACGTTTCATGTCTACCACGTACCGCCGTCGATTATCCAATTCCCTTCCTCTTCAATGATTCCACATTTGTCCTCTTCAAAGTCACATGACCAATCTAAAAATATCAAATGGAGTCAGGAAAAAGATTAAAGCAATGATAGGTATTAACAGCCTGAGATCCATGGTGAAACACACACATACGCAATATATGCTTAAACAAATATCGGAGAAGCATTAAAGGCTACATGCACTTGTAAGGCAGATTTCAAACCAACAAATTTAGCTTTGCGGCCCTTCTTATAGTGTAGTTCACGGTTTATGAACCCGGCGGCACCCATTACTGACAGCCAACGAGACCGACAATTTTGCTCTAGCGGGCATTTATGAAAATGTAATATTGCTTCACGAGACCGAAAGCCCACGAGATCGACAGCTCGAGAGAGAGGCATGCGGGCCTCGCAATCCTTTCAAGCTTTTATGAGACCTACAATATACACACTGGTGGTCTCGTGGGCTGTCGGCCTAGTCGGCTGGTCGTTAATGAATGTTTAGGTTAACAGGATTAAACTGTATAGCAATATTTATATCGAGATTGAAACAAACTGTAATCGTACTTACTATAAATCAAAGAGTGGGAGAGTTAAAGGCAGAAGTTTCAGTGAAAGACAAGGTTGAGTTCTGATTAAGGTTAACCAACAAAATTATGAATTATGTCTGAGCATCAACAGATTGTAAATAATTATCAGTGAAATCATTTACCTGGATCAAAAGCCAAACAAACTCCTTTGCAGATAATTGCGAAGATAGCTATCCTTTCAAAAAGTTCCATATCGGCTGATCTTGGGATCTCAAATGATAGATAACGACGGACATAAAATTGCATAGATCTTTGTTGTACAGTAGAGCATATTATGAGTTCTCGTCGCCTTCATAATCATGTCGGACTGAATTTGTAATATGTAGATATTTGCTCCTGCTTTTATGTAAAATGAAACTCTTGATTGTTCCATTTTCCGTCGTTCTTCTGTCTGTACATGTCTGATGGCTTTCTCCACAATGCATGGAATCGCAGTAGCAACTTTAATGGTTTCGGTTTTTACCTAAGTAGATCCTTATTATTGGCATTCAACCAAACAGGAAGTGATTCTTTGGTCTTTATTGACATGCGATGCTCAAATTGTCCTCCTTTTTTTATAAAAAAAAATAATTACATTTCCTTATGCTCAGGTCTACATTGAAACAAAATGCACTTTTTTAACAGATAACGTGTTGTATATCTAAGGGTAGGAGACTACTTTCATGTTTTAAGTTTTAAGACTTTTAAACAATATTACTGATGAAAGAAAAATCACCATGCACATAGGGATTCTCTGTCTTTGTCGAATCTCAGTCATCTGTCGAACTATTTGATTATCCCCCCGTTTCTTTCTCTCTCTCTCTCTTTCTCTTTCTTATCGTTTCCACTCTCCACTATGTTATTATCTCTTTCCTTTATCTGGCCGTCTCACTTTCTCTCTTTCCGTTATCTGGCTGTCTCACTTTCTCTCTCTTCTTTGTCTTACCGTGATCAAACATTTTCTTGATTTTCTCTAAGTTTTGGTCATTGCAATTTAAATAATTTCAAATTTAAAGTGCAAATATTTATCACTGTTGTAATAAATAGCAACAATAACAATTATTTGCAATAATGGGTGAAAGGAGACGACTTTCAACCAGCCTTGATGGGCTTTTTTCTTTCCTTCAAGTGACCTATCCCGCCCCCCCCCCAAAAAAAAAACAACAACAACAACAACAAACACACAACACAACATAAACCGACATATCAAACAGCAACACAGAAAACTTATCACTTTCCGTTATCTGGCTATCTCACTTTCTCTCTTTTCTCTTACCGTGATTTTAGATTTTGCTAGATTGTTCTGTATGTTTTTTACACCGTAAATTGTTTCACTGTCATAATAAATACTAAGCATAACAATAATTTTGGGGAAAGGATTCTACTTCCCATCAGTGTGTATGAGTGTGTTATCTACCCCCCCCCCCCCCCAATTAACCGACACATCAGACAGCTACACAGAACCCTCCAAATTTCTCTCTTACAAGTTCACAACTTTTTCTCTTAGGAACATGAGAAAGAACAACATTGAAGGTGATAAGGCTCCCTGATAAACTGTGGACGTAAGAAAACAAAATAAAATATTTTATATTTGCTTTCTTTCCTACGCAATCAGTTGCAGTGTCACGCTGATGCCGATATTTCCTAAACAATGATCTCACAGAATAATGTTGAAGTCGAATACCGTAAAGGACTGTAAATAGTTATTTAGGTCCGATGATGTAGTCCTGAAAGTTCACGTTTATTTTTGAAGGAAATTGCATGGTCACATTGTGTTGTATTATGCAAGAGCGACTTCCACATTTAGATTCCACTTAATAGTAACCCTAAATTAGCCACATATTGAGCCAATCTGTGAAAATATTTAAAAGAAGCTAATTTTAACTGATTTGGGTAGGTATGGGTATAGACAACTACCAAAAAAAAGGGAGGAGGTATGGGGGTTGGGGAGAATTTTTCATTAGAGGTCAAAGGTCAATGACCTCTGCCTAAATCACTTAAAATTGTATTTCAGCAACACAATATGGTATATAGATGATCTTGGTGTCAAAATGCACATAATTACGAAAGAAGATGACATAGAATAACTACTGACCCTTACAATAAAATCTTGACCTCCGAAAATGAGGTCAAAGGTCAAAAAACTATTTTATCTCTAAAATATGTCATATTTATAACAGTAAAATTACCATAATATATACAAATGAGCACAAACAAATCAAAGAGGCTAATTTCAACTTATTTTGGCTGATATGGGGGTATGGGGGTTATTATTTATTCCAAGAGCAGAGCGGGAAGGGTAAATTTCTTTTCTAAGGGTCAAAGGTCATTGACCTTGCACTAAAACACAATACATTGTATCTCAGCAACAAAATAAGGTATATAGATGATTTTGCTGTCAACATGCACAGGATTACGAAAGAAGATGACATAGAATAACTACTGACCCTTGGAATAAAATCCTGACCTCCAAAAATGAGGTCAAAGGTAAAAATATACGTTTTATCACTAAAATGTCCTATTACTAACAGGAAAATGACGATATTGTGTAAAAATGAGCACAAACAAATCAAAAAGGCTAATTTCAACTTAATGTGTCGGGAATGGGGGTTATTATTTATTCCTAAAAGAGAGGAGGAGGGGGAAATTTCCTTTTTGAGGGTCAAAGGTCATTGAGGGGGAGGGGGGGGGGTTAAAGTTCATTAGTGTCAATTAGTTTGTTTATGCAAAGCATATGTACAATTTGTAGATACTACTCACAACTTAGAACTTACAGTAACTATTGGCAACAGAATACAAATTAATAATACTTCAGTCTGTATCCTCTTCATCGCTACCAATAACTTCTTCTGCATCTATGCTTTCTGTTCCATTGGAGCAATGTCCACAGCACACTCCACGTGCAGATATACATGACATGTCAGCGTTCATACAGCTGCATTTCATGTTTTGACACTGCCTTTCCCCTTCTTTGCAGTTGCAACAAATTCCTTTGAGAAGGTTGTATGGCGCGATACCAACATACAGCATCTTTGGTTTGAGTTTTCTGTTGGAATCTAACTCCCATCCTTTTCCTTTGGGATCAAGGAAAGAGGTGTCAAGTCAAGATGCTTCCATACCACAACTTTGGGGGGGGGGGGGGGGGAGCGGGTTGTTTGATCACTTACTACAAAATATAAATATTTTTTTTCTTTTTCCCAGTGTTTATCTGATAAACTTTCACAACCGAAAATAATTAATGTAAATCAATGGGTTCATGTATTTCTTGTATCAAAAAGAGGTTTTCCCATTTATATCTATATTTTATTTCAGTAGAGGGTAGTACCCGAGACATGGCCACCCGATGTAGCAGGCGGAAGAGGAGGAGAACCCGTGATTCAAGTGCAGAAGATGTATGTACATTTTACATGTTTGCATGCTTTTTATGATTGTGCAACTGAACTGTGACTTTATATTACATTGTTATTGATATTTATTGTTTATTGGCTTCATTTTTGTGTTAATTCATTTTATAAAATTTAATCAAATTAAATTAAATTCTTTGTATTCATCCAAATTCACAAGAACACATGGAAAATTGTCTTGGTCACACATTGTAAAATACATAAGATATATATGAACAACTATATCGTTGTGTTTATAATCATAGAAGAACCAAATCCGTGTTGCTTTCAAAGAAAATCATCTGGCAATCACATATTTTGGTCTTATCTTATGACAAAATGGGCCTAGGCCGGATAAGAGGTGGGTGCTATTTCCTGTTATTTTGAACTCTCTTGATCTTTATTTCCTCATCCTGGAGCAGAGCTTGCCTCAAATGATTACGGATCAACAGAATCTACAGAAGTCCCGCAAAACTATTAAAAAGGTATACATAACAAAAAATAAATAAAAGAGAGATTGAGAGAGATTGAGAGAGGGAGGGGATGGGGAGAGAAAGAGAGGGATGGGGAGGAGGGGAGAGGGAAAAGATAGAGATTGAGAGTGAATACTAGCCTCACTGCTAACGTTTACATTTCACAGATAGGACACATATTCATAATTCCTGCAAGTTATACAGAAATTGATTAGGTCTATATCTGATCCAAGGAGAACTGTTACAGTTTAAAAAAACAGAGCCGCCAGTTTATCTCCCAGTATAATTCTGTGCATTTTGACACCAAGATCATCGAGGCCTATGTAAAACATGCTGTTGCTGAAATACAATTTCTAGTGTTTTAGTGCAGGGTCAATGACCTTTGACCCTCAAAAAGGAAATTTCCCCCTCCTCTCTTTTAGGAATAAATAATAACCCCCATTCCTGCCACATTAAGTTGAAATTAGCCTTTTCGATTTGTTTGTGCTCATTTTTACAATATCGTCATTTCCCTGTTACTTATAGGACATTTTAGTGATAAGACGTATATTTTTTACATTTGAACTCATTTTTGGAGGTCAGGATTTTATTATAAGGGTCAGTAGTTATTCTATGTCATCATTTTCCGTAATCCTGTGCAGTTTGACACCAATATCATATATACCTTAATTTGTTGCTGAGATACAATGTATTGTGTTTTAGTGCAAGGTCAATGACCTTTGACCCTCAGAAAAGAAATTTACCCTTCCCGCTCTGCTCTTGGAATAAATAATAACCCCCATACCCCCATATCCGCCAAAATAAGTTGAAATTAGCCTCTTTGATTTGTTTGTGCTCATTTGTATATGATATGGTAATTTTACTGTTATAAATATGACATATTTTAGAGATAAAATATTTTTTTGACCTTTGACCTCATTTTCGGAGGTCAAGATTTTATTCTAAGGGTTAGTAGTTATTCTATGTCATCTTCTTTTGTAATTCTGTGCATTTTGACACCAAGATCATCTATATACCATATTTTGTTGCTGAAATACAATTTTAAGTGATTTAGGCAGAGGTCATTGACCTTTGACCTCTAATAAAAAATTCTCCCCAACCCCCATACCTCCTCCCTTTTTGTTGGTAGTTGTCCATACCCATACCTACCCAAATCAGTTGAAATTAGCTTCTTTTAAATTTTTTCACAGATGAACCTTTAGTTAGGGATACTATAAGCAGAGATCCTTAAATCATATAATAAGCACGGAATTATAAACATTTTGATTGAATCAGAAATCCTTCCTAGGTTAAACTTCCGTTTCATGATTGGTGGACATGGATAGTCATAGCATTTATGTAATAATATTAAAGGGACACAGGTATGTAATGAGTGCAATATATAACTTTGCATTATATCTGTCATTAATTCATTTATATGAATATATTGAAGGAAATTCAGAATTATATTTAAGGGTATAAACGAGTTTTTGAATTGTAAATCCTTCGACCGTTTCCAATATTATCAAGTTACTTTAAATGTATAATCTAAAATACAAACAGCATTTGAAAAAACGCGAGTACTTTATTCACATGATTATATAAAGAAAACTGCTGAAGAATCAAAGCGTGTACCTTATACACATAACTATATCTACCATGTATATAACTGTTTTCCCAATTCAAATGATACTAATATTTGTACACATCGCACTTACAAACTTACAAACATACAATTATATCAATCTCTGTATTATATATTCATATGTGTCGGTATACCAAGGAGTCTAATAACTTATTGGGTATACATCATTCAACACACACACACACATACACACACACACACACACGCACACACACAAAACATACACACAACCACTCAAACACACGCCCACACGCAGGTGGTTTTGATTTCAAGTTAGTTTCGAAAAGAAGAACAGCACCATTAGTAGTTCACGTTATTTATGCCTGTTTGTGTGTGAGTGCGTGTGTGTTTGGGTGCGTGCGTGTGTGTGTGATTAAAATTCAGTTTCATGCAAAGACAGCTTTTATTTTTTATTCGCCCTGATAATTGACAGTCTGCAACATTAAAGCTAGATGTTTCCTGAAAGTTATGAAAATTCTCGACCAAAATCGAAACTGAAAATCAAGCGCAATTTTATCCTGTTGTGACGGATGCCACTTCAAGCAGGAAGCCCTTTTTCGAGAGTGGGTGGACATCTATATAATTATATTTGGTTTAACCCTTTTACTCTCAAACCTCAACTTCTGCGTATTCCTGTTCCTAGTCGACATGAGCCCAAGGGAAAGATCGATAGGCGCAAGTTATAAACAACATATATGGCTCCTAATTCTTTTACAACTCTGAGTATTGTCATGCTTCGTAGTATATATAGAGGGGCTCGCTCGAAGAGTATAACAAGGGTAGGTTTCTAGGGTAAGATTCATATGCGGACAGGAGGAAGGAAAGCTCCAGATCAGAGGAGAACCAAGCCACACCAAAAACAATCAGTGGCTGAGAAGCCAGGCATCACGACTAGATACCACCTACTTGACCCATTTCGGGGCTGAGCGATTTAATTCAGAAAGTTATGAATTTTGGCAGGTGCTATTAATCAACAACAAAATTAGCAACTCTGTGACATATCTTACGAGCTCCCGTCCCATTTGCTTGTACAAAATTTGCTCCAAAAATTCATATTTTCAATGTTCAATATTCAAAGTTCAATCATACATTTACCCTACGTATGATTGCATTTGCAAATTTGTTTGTATAAAACACTTGTATGAACAAAGATCTATTCCGTCATCAAATTACTACGAAAATATATATTTTTTTCTCAACAGAGGAAATTGTAGAGGAGCTCGCAAATTACGTCATGTTGACGCCAGTTTCACTGATGGCAACTTTATAAATCATAACCTTCCAATTTGTAGTTGGATATTGCTCAAACTTTTACTAATGTGTCCCTCTCATTTTTCTGCTTTTTTTGTAAACCAACTTAATATCACAGGGGACTTCCCTTTTAAACGCTATACAATTGTGACTATAACTATCACGACGACAATTGTATGCATTACAAATTTGTACAGCAGTTAAAATAGACATGATAATTATATTCATCAAGATCCCTTTTCGGAGTTGACACAAGGTCAGTGTGTAGCAAAATGTTTTTCCTTTTCTACCTTAATTTTGGAGACAAAATTGTTTTTACAAATCTTTTGGACATTTCAAACTCGTTATTACTATTATTATCATATTATCATAAACATTCTTCTTCTTCTTCTTCTTCTTCTTCTTCTTCTATTCTTTTTTTCTTCTATTTCTTCTTCTGCATATTCTCCCCTTTCTATTTGTTTTGCTCATGTTGCTCTCACCTCCCTTTTTGTTCCCTCTTCCTCTCATTTTTTTATCCTCTCTCTCTCTCTCTTATTCTCGGTCTCTCTTTCTTTGTTCTCTCTATCTCTCTTCCCTTCTTTCATCTATCTCTCTCTCCCTTTTTAATATTTATCTACTTCTTTTCTTCCCTCTCACTGTCTGTCTCTAAAGATAATTTTAAAGATGATAACACGAGTCCTGGAGTTTCGGTTAACAATTGATCGGATAGCTATCAATACTCCGTATTAATGACTGATTTTAACTAAAAGGTGTGGAAGCTAGACCACCTCACTCGAATGTTCCTCTATTATTATATTGGCCTGCAAACCAGTCCTGAAGTTCTGAGCTATCTTTTTTTCTTCTCATAACACGAGATGGCGCTGTCTCGAATGGTAGTCCTAGGAAAGAGGGAGATGGCCAACTTACTGAGCAAACTGATGTCTGATTATAATAAGAGTATTCTTCCCTTTAGCAAAATATTAGCTTGTCGCTTTCATCAATAAACATACATACTTGTTCACGGCTGCATACATACCACTCTTTGAAACACCGAAATACCTGTGAGTCTGATTAAACATTTAATATTCGACATCAGCCTAAAATACATTCATGTTCTCTTCCCTCATCCAATAATGTATGAACTGTGAATTGCAAATGATATTCAAATACCAACAAACTGAAAATTAAGATACATGAAGCTTTTCTACAAGAAATAGTTCGATATTCAATTTGACATCCTGAATAACGAACTAGTAGAAATCCCCTCCATTAATTCTTTTAAACGAAAGCACAGGTGTTTCCTTTTGAGTAAGTATATATAATATTAATGTTGATGTCGCGCTGGATCGTACAGACTTTGTTATTTTACAACGCCATTGAGTTCATCAATTTGCTTTCTCTTCTTCTTCTTCTTCTTCTTCTTCTTCTTCTTCTTCTTCTTCTTCTTCTTCTTTTTCTTCTTCTGCCTCTTCTTGTTCCACTTCTTGTTCCACTTCTTGTTCCACTTCTTTTTCATCTTCCTCTTCTTCTTCTTCCTTCCCTTCTTCACATTCTACTAGTTATCATTATTATATATTTCCCTTACTCTTTATTCTATTTTTCTTTTCTTCTCAAATTCACTCTCCTTGTACATTTCTAGAATCTCATACTATACTACTCCGTTTTCGCCTCCTATAATACCTTTTAAATTCAGACCTACTATATTGTGTTTTTAATACTCAGTAGGGGAGCCTATTCGCATACAAGCTATGCTTTTTGTTTAGGCTCCCCACATTCTACATTGTTTTACCTTGCCTGTCACATCTATATATTTCTAAACTTTGTACTACCTATTTTCCGTCCATTTTACTTCATTTGAAATCTTTAATTGTTTAAATGTGAAATCTACGCTTATACGCCTGTATACAAAAAAAACTTCAAACTTCAAACTTCAAACATAAATGTATTAGCTCATCAATATCAGCGCAGCACAATACACGTCATATCAAAGATGGCTAAAACATGGTAATTAACTTTGACAATTCTATAAACTACACTGTAACCAGCAGACAATCGCTGATGTAACTTGCTTTCTTTTCTTGGTAAGCGCTAGAGCAGGATACATTTGATTCATTATAATTAGTATTCTCTATGCACAATACAAAATTCCAATCGTTGAAGCAACTAAATAAATGAAATTGATAGCGGTTAAGTTTCTGGCAAGATTCATGTTTGTTAACGTTCATCATTTAGATTCATTTGAATCGTTTGGGTGAATCATATGCCTAACAAAAATATAGGATTAAATGAGATTTACGTTTTTAAACTACACATTATGTTTCGCTTTCGATATGCAACATTGTATAATTTAATACAATTAATCACTAATAATATAATAATAGAATTTGAAAAGCTCATATAAGGATACTTCTAAAAGTACTATCAATCACATTTTATTCTCGTGTTTTTCACTGGTCAGCTGGTCTAGCAATCTATTCATGCCAAATGTATTACTTTCCTGGTAGTCACTTTGTGGCATTGGTGCTGACTGTCCCTCCACTTGTCAGTTGAATACCCTGACTGCGTGAAGTCGCCAAGGACGTTCGACCATCCTGCGACCCAGTTTTCTTGCACTTTGCACTGACGAAATCGTCGCTGCGACGCTGACCGGGCTTGACCTCGGCGAAGTTGCAGTGCATCCAGCGCACCCACTGCTCACGGACCTCCTTCTGCCGGACGCAGAACATGAGGAAGACTAAGAACCCCTGGAGGGAGTTTAAGACGAGGAAGAGGATGTTGAAGACAAGACGGGCACCACCGATGGCGAGGAAACCGAACAACCATGTCAGACCGAGCAAGACAGAGATGGCAACTGCGTTCTGGACCCGTCGCCACATCTCACTGTGGCTGGCTTGGTTGGTCTTGTTGTCAGCGACGGACTTGCGGCATGACAAGTTTTGCATGACGAGACCAAAGATGATGAAGTTGGCGGCAAGTAAGAGAGCGACGATGAGTAAGACGCCGTAATACAGGGCTGGACCCGATTTCACAAAGCAACTGTTAAGCGAAGAGAGAAAAACACACCGTACTTATATTCGAGAACAGAGAGACCATCTCACTACCGTAGTATTCTCTTCAACCAAATATTGAACACTTATAAGATTAATGATTATAATAATAATTTGTATATAATGATAGTGATAATGATAACCCCACAAGAAGCAGATAAATCACAATACATCGTTAATTTGAAATAACTACACGTTTCCATTTGAAGACGCAAAATGACGACCTTGTCAACACGGGTTTTCAAAAAATAAAACAGCTCATCAATAATTTGATATACAATGTAAGTACACGGTCCGACAAAGTTTCTAAGTATAATGCAAATTGGCGACCTTGGGCTTTCACAAATAGTATTATGCCTTTAATACAAGATGACGATTTATGAGAAAATTTCAAGATTTAACTTACTAAGTCCCGTCCCCCAAGTAGAGAGAGCTATCGACTGCTACAGTTACGATACACACGAGAAGAGGCAGACCTGTAACAAAATATAATTTCGGAAAGACTTATGAATGTCTAAAAATCAATGACAAAATGTGTTAAAATCAATATGAGTGAAAGGGTCCAATTTCCTCAGAAAGATTGACTTCTCGCTGCCTGATTGTTAACTTCTTTCCAGTTTTCTAAATTTTGCGAGCGCGTAAAAATTTGACACCTTATAATAGTGGCAAACTTTTATTCTTTCTCGTCAAATAGCTAAACACGCTTCCCGGATATGAATGAGGAGGCATTTGCCTAAAGGGGCTTTCACACCGGGCCTTGCGTAGAGTTGCGTACCGACTACGCCGATCGTACGCAACCCTACGCCGTTCGTACGCAACCCTACGCCGGCCTACGCAACTGTACGCGGAGGGACGCAAATGGGTACGCGAGATGAACGCAAGAAATTAAACATGTTTATATTTTTCGCGTACCTTCGCCGTAGACACTTTACGTAGAAAGTACGCAATGTGTACGCAAGTCTACGCAACACTACGCAACTGTACGCCAAGTCTACGCAACTGTGCGCCTACGCCAGTCCGACGAAGCATTAAAAACGTATAAAGACGTCCTAGATCCAACCTGCGCGCAGCCTAGCCACAATGACTGCTTGATCCCTGCTCGACTTTTCATTACTATTCCTGCAGTGCTACATTTGATTCGTCCCGCTGGACTCTATTGTCGCTGCTGAACTATATCTGCAGGATTTAATTATTTCTACTTTAATTACTGCAAAAATGCCAGGAAAGAAGGGCAAGGGTTGTGGTCGAGGCCACTTGTTTCTATCCCTCTGGAGTATCTGGGCACATGAGAACTTCGTCAGAAAATTCTTCGGTTATTGCCTGGCACACTTGTGGGATAAACACAGAAATATTGTTATGGGCAACTCAGAATCCATATTGAGAGTCTTGTAGCTGCTGCCGGTGGCAAGAAACCTCAATGTGACAGCCAGCTTTAAACCAGGTCCCAGAGACTTCCTGTAGTTAGTACCTCGTTTAGTAATCCTCTCTGCAGTTCGTGTCAGAAGTTCATGGAAATCCTGTGGCCCCATCCGCATGAAATTGGTAAAAGCAGAAACAACCTCAGCATGCAGTTCTTTCATCAGCTGTTCATACTGCCCGTGCAGGGGCCTGCGCTGGATCCAAGGTTTTACCCACACACTCCTCCTTCTTCTAGCTTCTTTCCTCCTCTGTTCTTGTTCTTCTCTCAAGCGTTCATGTTCTGCCACTTAACTAATTAGTCTTTCCAGGGCATTCAGATGCTGGATTATTGTACCTTTTGGCAGGGGGCCCAACCAACTGTGCCAACTCACAGTTAACTGTAATTCCAACAGCAGTGATGTGTTCTGGCCAGCAGGCAGCAGTGGATTGAGGGGCAGAAAACTAGGTTTATAAAGCGCCAATGGCTACACTCGCGGCTCCTACGAGCGTCTATTGCATTTTTACATGGTACTTTCGCACGCAGTAAGCAACCGTACGCAACCGTAAGCAACCCTACACCAGGCCTACGCAAGCGTACGTAATCCTACGCCAGGCCTACGTAAGCGTACGTAACCCTACGCCAATTGCATACGCCGTAGGTACACGGTGCCTACGCACAGGGTACGTAACTATACGCCATCGTACGCAAGCCTACGCATAACCTACGCAGGGACTACGCCGAAGCAGCAATTTGTTCATGAGTACGCAGCCTAACTTCGGCGTAGTCGGTACGCAACGCTACGCAACTCTACGCAGATCCGGTGTGAAAGGGGTTTTAGGTGGTAAAATAAATCGTAGGACTTATGATACAATGGGACGTAGGACTATGCTTCGGTGACTCTAATCGAATTCCTAACTTCAACCCTATTTGCGCTGGGGCAGTAACCACCAAGCAACATGTCCTTCTTGAGGATCGTGCAATTATTTACTTAGTCTCACCCAGCAATTGCCAGGTACCCAGTTACACCTGGGTGGAAAGTGACAAGTGTGGATCAATGTCTTGCAAAAGGACCATAATGCTGGGATAGTATTCGAACCCCAAACCCTAGGATTGCGAGTCATTTAAACAACCCTCTATACCACGACACACCCACATTATTTTTTAGTAGACCAAGACACTCACCATAAGCAAAAAACGCGGCCTTGAGCATAAAATGAGAGACGGTGGCGTTTAAGACCTTGACGAAGAGGAGGTACATATTGATAGCTTCAACCAACATCCACAACATCGACGACAGCAGAAAAAAATGGATGAGAAAACCGGCCACCACGCAACCCGCGGTCGGGTAACGGCGGTCGATACCGATGACGAACACGAGATAGAGCCCGAGGAGCGCGAAGCAAAGGTTGATAAGGATCAGCTGAGGTTGTTTCGAGCGTAGTTTTCTGTTTATATTGAAAAGGGTGATCAAATTTGATTATCAATATTCGTTTACAGTTTGTAGAATGATACAGATTGTAATGACGAAAAGAAAACCATCTAAAGCTTTGGGGATTGGGAACAATTCAACATGATTTTAGCATATATTTCAAGGAGCTGCTCCAGAATTTTGTCCAGTTCCGAAAAGTTTCACAAGCGAAAGATAATAATTATCAAGCATGAAAAGTGCTGTCAAATTCAATTAACGCAGACTTACACCCATATAAATTGTTCTTATGGCATATGACCTACAAATGCAACACTTTAAAGTCGCAAAATATCATACACTACTTGAAATCTTGTAGTTTTGTCAATTCCTGCCAAATTGTGTTTGCAGAATAACCATCATTTTTGCCTACGATAATACTGCTATTAATAAAAATCAATCACAATTTATTAACTCATATGAAAGTAATTCAATGAGTAACTTATTCAACATATTAAAAGTATTGTCATTTCCTGAGCAATAGTAGGCCTTTCTTTGTTATAGCTTTATCCATTCCTATCCATTTACATGACGACAGATCGGTTAAATAATCTTTGAAATATTATATTAGATAACAATAATACTTTGATTTAAAGAACATGTTTCAAAATACCGCTTCAAACCCGGGTTTAAAGTGTTCTCAAGATTTCCAAATTATTAGTCAAAGATTACACAAGTATGTAAAATATTGACGTTTGATGAGTCAGAGGGGATATAAGGAAAGATCACTTACTTCATGCTGAGATAGGTAACAAGTGTGATCACTAGGCATATGATGGAGATGATACAGCCGATCATACCTAACACATCTAAAACGTAGAGGCCAACATCTCCAGATACATCCTACAAATAACGAATGAAGCATTGCAAGAGAGGGAGAGGGGAGAGAGACACACACACATTTAATCACTTTAAAATTTGAATACATGTTTACGGGTACACCGTAAGAGTGGCAAAAAAAGATTTATGTCTAAATTGCAAAAGAACAATAGTGCCGCACGATGGCTCGAACCCACGACCTTCGTATCAATAGTGAAATGTTTAAACAATTTGGCTGCGCCGCCTTTGTTTTCGACCTGTCTTAAAGGAAACCAAAACCTTCATACTAAGTTACTTTTATTGTAAAGTTTAAGATATTTGAAAAATATCAGTGAATATTTGAACAAAATCGGGCAAGGAATAAGGAAGTAAGAGCTCTTTGAAATGACTAGTCACTAGAGGGCGGTATTCAATTTGATGACATCATCTGTGGACAACTCTCAATGCCTTTTGTACATCAAATTTCATGTTTTTCCTTCTTTCTTGTGATTGAGATAATGAACTCCCATGAAAACAAGATATCGAATGTAAAATGATAATCTACTTCACATGTTATGAAGTCGGATCAAGAACACAAATAAATACAAAGAAAACAAAAAAATTGTGAAATGTTATGTACAAAAGGCATGGAGAGTTGTTCACAGATGATGTCATCAAATTGAATACCGCCCTCTTGTGACTAGTCATTTAAAAAAGCTCTAACTTTCTTATTCCTTGCCCGATTTTGTTCAAATTTTCACTGATTTTATTCAAATCTTTTAAACTTTACAATAAAAGTAACTTAGTATGAAGGTTTTGGTTTCCTTTAAGATTACATCACACTCTGGTGGAGATTATAGACGGGATTTTCTAGTCGGCGTAAGTTAATCCCTGCAGCAGTAAATACCTTATGTATTTTTCACTTACACCACTAGTTTTCCACACCCTCTTACTCGGACCAACTTGCCACGATTAAGTTAACACGGCCTTCCACCGACGGAAGTGTTGGCGCCCGCACTAGTCGACCTTCCGCATGTAAACCGTACGAAGTCTAATTTTCATTTTCGATTGTAGCAAACAGCCATCGTGAAAGGTCACATATACTCCCGGGTGTAAGCGAGAGCATCCACGCGGTCAACTTACGCTACCGTCTAGTCGTGTTAGCGAGTTACTCCTGGATAAATCCAGAAGGGAATAGGTCGGGGTAAAGGTAGGCGTAGCTAACACGGCCATCGCTCAGACGGGTACTAAACACCTACCTCACCATATTTTCCCCGATTAGCTCTAAACGTGACCTTTACCCCGGGGTAAATTGCCACCGTCTGAACAAGACTGTAGACCAATTCACTCCCGTTGTGGTGAACAACAGTAACATGGATAGTAATAACCACGATTTAAGATATAATATACGATAGCGGTTCTAATACAGAGAAATATTCCACAGCGACACATCTAACAGCTAACTATTTTTTCCAACTATTTACCATGGGCCCAAAGTTTTTTTTTTTTTTAATGAAATTAAATGACATGAAAAGAAATAATAATGTACCAGTAAAACGGCAAAGCTTGTCAGGTGATCACAAAGACATCGTATCATATTGATGTCGGGGTTATCTTCTCGTCGACATCCTTTTGACGACCATCGGCCTCCTTGATCAGTCTTATCCCAGAACACACACGTCCTGTGATCCACCGCCTCACTGTCTCGAGTCACCTGTATGGAGCGGGACGAAGCAGACACACAATACAGGGACGGATCAAGATTTTTTATTTTTAAAGTGGTAAAATGTTGAACAAATATTATATACATTAATTTTTGGGGTGCATTTTGTTAGATGGTTTCTCTAAGGATTATGGTTCCCTCAACCCACCACAATGCAACATCCCTTCGTTGATTAGTTTGCATATATTTCAGGTTGACGATAGGCGTTTGTATACAAAAGTAAAATCTGGCTCATGAACAGTCGTTGTTCAGCCAAGAGTAAAATTTTGAATTTGTTAAAAATTTTACGCTGAACGGAACGACCGCGCCCTTTCCCTTTTTTGCCTGACGCACGGGGTAATTGTGCAGGCAATGACGTAATCGAAATGACGCCCCGTGTGTCACTTGCATTAGCGTTATATCGTATCCCTTTGTGTTTTATATTTGAAAGAGAAATTGTAGATAGTATTTTATAATTGACTCTCATAAAATTCAAGTATGCAAATGACGTGTTGAGAGTGAATAAATCATTTCAGATTGATAAAAATCTGGCATTTTTGCTGCTGCTCTTTTTAATAAATCAAACGAACTCACATTCAGTTCAAGGAAGGCTGTCTCCACTTCACCACCCTGCGGCAAACCTTGAATGACCGCACCCTCCACGGTCGCTGATATGACCCGGGTGCCGACCGCTAGTCGACGACCACCGCCGAGATCGTATTCTTGGTCTGGACTTAAGAAGAGCTTGCTGGTCTGGAATATGAAGAAAGTCACTGGAACAGTTCCATTTTCTGCATGGTAGGGAAGATAGGATAAGAATTGCTTCCTACGAATTGTCAAGAAGTGGTGTTTCCATGATTCTTACTGGAAATCTTTTCATATTTGTCAATGATCGCACGTTTAGCCCATTATCTCAGATATATTTACTGATTAATTTAACGTTTTTGGTCTGATATAAAGTTCTCTAAATCTCACCATAGTACGATGTACACACAGATAAATAAAAGGTGTTCTTTGGGAGTAAAACGAAATTGGAAAAATAGGGCGCCCCCTATTACACCTTTTACGGAGTAAAACACGGAAATACGCAAGGGTGTTTATTTGAGGGATGTAATTTTACACCCTATTTTAGTCAGATGGGGAATTATCATGTTTCATTTGGGCATATTATTTGTGCGAAAGTTATCCGATCAAGAATAAGGGGTTGTACCGAAGGTTATATTTGGTAATTTAATGAAATTAGCAGAAGTTTTGTTTTACTCACTAGTACATAATTGTCTTCTTATATGTGTGAGAAAAGGGAAGATATTCGGTAAGGCAGGAGTGTGTATATAGGTAATTCCATTACATTTGGACCGATACGTCCAGCCATAAGTTAGTTCTTACAGTCTGCACTTGTGTTGAGTTCACACTAACTGTTGTTTGGGTAAGCATTAAAGCCTTTCGACATATAACTCGACATTCTGGTCTGATTTCTTTAGAGCAGTGAAACGTAGACAAAAGGGTGAGAATCAGTGACGGTTTAGGTGATTACGAACCATGGATGATTGATTGCTCGAGGAATGATCAATTTGTTGATGCTGTGCATACGCAGGGTGTAGATTTACTCCCACATGGTGTGGAATCGATCATAAAGGATATAAAATTTAACCCCACGGGTGTAAATTTGAACCCATTTTTCATGAAAATG
This sequence comes from Strongylocentrotus droebachiensis, assembly GCA_035222895.1. Classification (NCBI taxonomy): domain Eukaryota; kingdom Metazoa; phylum Echinodermata; class Echinoidea; order Camarodonta; family Strongylocentrotidae; genus Strongylocentrotus; species Strongylocentrotus droebachiensis. Next base: position 83,741 of record JAVYIG010004343.1, on the reverse strand, counting down.
GAACCAAAAGGTGTTAATTAAGCACCATTGGGTGCAAATTTCACTCCTTAAAGGGAGTACAATCATAACCTTGGGGTGCAAATTTACACCTTCTTATTTAAAAAAAAAATTACTCCCTATATTGGGGAGTAAATTTACTCCCTGAGGGGTGTCACTTGTGCGACAAGCAGTTACTCCTTATAGGGAGTCACTTTACACCTATTTTTCTCTGTGTGTATGTTGTTTTCGCTGCTGTTGTTGTTATTGTTGTTGTTGTTCAGGCAGTAGACTTGACAATATCACTATTAGTTATCAGTATACAAGCAACTTGTGTTGCTGAATGGATCCGCGCTTTAAGAACTGCCCGATTACCACCTAGGACTCATATTTGTTAAATAAATGCAAATCGATTTCATTAATGTTCATTGGATCGAAGTGAAGGGAACAACATTTAAAGTCCATGATTGTAGTTTACATTATAGTTCGGGGACAGTTTAGTTATGCAATTTTATTTAATGTTAGGGTTTTTGACATGTATTGTATCGCACCTAATGAATATGGAGGCAACAGTCCAAGAATATTTGGTGGCAAAACAATAGCTGCATCGATTGTTGTCTTTGGAATGTTGTCCGGGTTGAAGTACACCATCGTTTTATTTTCATTCAGCTCGTTGAACACGTTGCTTTTCTCTTCACCGTCCGGCGATGCCAGGGTAGCGAACCCTAAACCTTCCAACAGACTGGCCTTTGGGATCTGGAGGGCCACCACAGCTACGCTCCTTCCGACGATGGTGAGGTTGTTGCCGTCGCCCTTGGTGTGGAAGAGGGTGATCTGTTGCTCTAAGAAATCGAGAATCCTCGTTGGAGCTTCGACGCCTACGGCGTTTATGAACTCCTCGTCGGGGGCACCGAGAGCGTGGTTGACGATCTGGAGGGTGTTGTTGGTGACCTGGTAGAAACAGTTAATTGATTGATTTTTTCTTACCCAAATTGAATTAATAAAGATCTCTCACCAAAGGGCACTAGCCCTAATTGGAAACCCACACAGTATGAATCTTGAAATATTTAAGTGCATTGGACATCCATTGAATACTACTTTTTCAGGGGTGGGTTGTGCCTCAAAACTCAATATAAAATTATATTTTGGTGGACAAATTAGTCGTAAGAATGGTTTTCACATGGTTTTCGCACTCAGAAAGAGACATTTGCCGGGAAGCTAACTCCACTTTTCCACTTTGCAAGTACACCTCTATGGGAGCTCGGCGTCAGAAGTATACACATTAAAACCGTAAAATGTGTAATGTGTCATGACAGAACTAATTCATAACTAGAAATGCAATCGTGTCACAACGATGTGCGTGCAATGACGCAGTGTTTCTACGTGTCGAACGAAAGAGCTTCTCTCGGACTATCCAGAGCAATTTGCACGAAGTCTTTAGCTTTTGTAATATTGGAGACAGGTAGGGCGAAAGAAAGGCCTCAATAGTGACCTTGATGGGATGGTAGTGACTATGCCTACGATGTTTGAAAGAAATTGGGATAGGGGAAACAACCTAGAAAGGGCTCGCAAGCACTGCGTGTAAAAACAAATGGGATTAGTTGCATGTTCGTCATTGCAATCAAGATCGTTCTAGGGGTCAAAAGCGTGAACCCGATTTGCCCCATAGACAATGCGTGTAATGCATGGGCGGAAAACGTAGAGGATCTGTATTATGACCGGAGTTAAATTGTTTTTTCTCTCTCTATTTATGTCTCTTCATGGGCCGTATATGGTATCATTGGAAAGAGATTTTCATGGTCGTTATTGTAAACTACTCTTTTTTTTTCTATGATAATCCTATCGAAACATGTGATGTAAAATAGATTTAAAGGACAAAATGGCGTCTTAAATGGCCCCCTTGACCAATTTTAAAAATCCGGCCACAAGGTGCCCTGCGTATTGCATCTCGGAATGTCATTGCAAATTTTCAAGAAAAAAAAAGGATGTTTAGGGGGCGAAAAGTAGTCTGGAAAAAATGACGTCATGGCCGATAAGTGTTATAATCGGGCGGAATTCGTATAGTGACCCTTGTTCAAATGCGATTTACTCACAATTTTCTGCGTAAACATATACCATACTTGGTATCATTCGAAAGGGCACTTCATTGTGGTCAGTTTGACACCATTGTCATCTGCACGCGATGTACTGCACGCATTAAAGACGCTATTACGTAATGCATAGCAAATTCATTATTTTTGGCGATAACTTTGCGCTGACTTTATTAAAATTTCCCAAATTTAGCAGACAGTTGTCACGTATATGGATACATGTGTCTGCCAAGTTTCAACGACGTAGGTATAAAGATCGCCATTTTAGAGCAAGTTGATGAAGTTATTTCGGAATTTTCTTGAAAATGGCGAATTTGGAGGGCAATTTTCGCAAATTTGGTCAGTGATAGGGTATATAATTTTGTATATGGCTGGAAAGGGCATATCTTCAAGTATCTAAATCCAAAAAAGGGTACGGGTCTGCCAAGCCATAATGGAGATACGGCCACAGAGAGAAAGCCAATTTCCAGAACTTTAGAGGGCGCTATTTATGTTTTGCAAAACCATTGGAGCGTGAAATTTGGCAGGGCTACGTGCATTTATGAGATTAAGATACTGTGAGATTTAAATACAAAACGGAATTTATATGAAAAAGTTATGGCAGTTTTAGATTATTTAGGGGTCAATTTCTCAAGAATTTGAGAGATTTTTGACGGAGTCGGTTTCAGATTTGAATTTTGACTATGAAGATGGCATTTTGAAGGTCAAATTATACGTCGCAGAGGAGAAAACATTTCTTAGACTATCTAAAGGAATTTGTTACAAGTTTGTAGGATCTAGGATAGTGGAGATAGGAAGGAATGAAGAAAGGCCTTAAATTGGACCAGAAACGGACAAAATGGCGCCAGGATGGTTATGCATGAGTGATTTCAAAAATCGAAAAAGTAGGTGACCTTGATGAGATATCAGAGATGACGCCTGAGAAATTTGAAAGGAAAAGGACTTGAGGAAAGTACCTAACTAGGAATAACAAGCACTGCGTGCAAAACGAAAGGGATTTCCGGACGATAAGGATAAGGATAAGGATAAGGATAAGTATATTAATGGGGCAGAATGTGAACGAAAACAAGGCAATGACGAAGGTTCGTCATTGCAATAATCATGATAATAATTGTATAAAGATAGTTTTCCGGCGACAATAGATTGAAATTAATAATCAAATTCCTAAATTGAACCATGGATCCAACACAAAACCTATCTTACCCTTATCCTGTAACCATTAACCTAATCTAATTGTAATCGTAACCTATGCAAGCCCTAAATAAAAAAATATTTGATGTCGCCAACAAATATTTTGTCGGATCACGGAAAATCTGTGTTATTACCTCTGTCGATGAGTTCCCGACGTTGACGATTTTCTCCAGAGCATCGGAGATGGCTCGTAGACCTTCCGCGTTGATATCGGTGACATTCGTGGTCGCTTCAGCAACGTCGTAAGAATATTCGGTCACATTCTCTGACGTTACAACTGCCTGTAATGGGAGAGAAGCATTATCACTCAGAAACGGATTCATATCTTGCAAGATCGAGGGTAAATTCCGAGAAAGAAATGGGGGGGGGGGGGGTTCTTGTTGTGTACTTAACGTTTGCCACCAGTTGGACACTGGGCAAGAGGAACGACCGGCTGATTGTGCCCCTCCCCCTCTAATTCGCCGCTGCCTACCATTCTGTTTAAGTACATGGAGTACATTCGCGTAATTGTGCCACATGATTAAGTTAAGTTTTGATGAATGATGAAAATAATAATTATTTGCTGGGGCTTTGATGACGTGAAAATGCTATGACGTAAGAAGCTCGATATTGGGACAGGAGGCATACACTGCATCATTTTTAAGCCGACTAAACGCTGTCTCACTCCATCCCCTAACTCTTTCTCTCTCTTCTTCTTGTTTTCTCCTCCTCTTCCTTATATTTATTCTTCTTCCTCTTCTGCTTCTTCTACTACTAGTACTACTACTACTACTACTACTACTACTACTACTACTACTACTACTTCTACTACTACTACTACTACTACTTCTACAACTACTACTACTACTATTACTACTACTACTACTACTACTACAACTACTACTACTACTACTACTGCTACTACTACTTCTACTACTACTACTACTACTACTACTACTACTACTACTACTACTTGTCCTCCGTCCAAACCTGCATCTCAGTGGTAAATCTCTGGCAACATGCAAGTTATAAAATGAGGGCATCTATGAGAGTATGAAATACATTAGAACTTAATTGTTTACCCTTGCAATGTTGTCCAGGACCTCATAAGTATTTTCTCCCTCAAAGCAGTCTAGAAACGCGGGATCGTCCCAGACAGCTGATGACAGGAGATCCCCACGACATGTCCGTCTAGCTCTTGGTAGGGGGGCTACAATATGCAAATAAGCATTTTGTATTTGACTTTCAAGGTACTATGTCCCATTTGCAGGCCAAAAAAATGAAAAGGTTAAATTCCAATGGCATTTGAAAGATAATACTAATTTAGAACTCCCCTTGAAAATAGGGGGCTTGAAAATGTGGGAAAATAACGAGTAGTTGTCAAATCGACTTAGGAGCTACAGAGCCAATAAGTAAATAGTCTTGATTTTCAGACCATTGTACCGCATGGTCGTACGTTTTATGCTGCGCAAAGATTCAATCAGTTTAATTTTGGCCATTACAATAAGTGGGTTATTGATGTAGACAAGTCCTTTACAGCTCATTTTATGTATGTTATTTCCAAAAAAAAGCCAGTCAGTCACTCAATACTGACAATAGTGTCTGACAGTGAAGTCTAGCAAGTAAACAAGTTTCTTTGCATAATTTGAATATTAGGACTCTGCTAACGTTTAAATTTCACAGATAGGACATACATGACATATTCATAATTCATGCAAAGTTCTACAGAATTTTAGATTGGCTGCAAAAGGGACATAGTATCTTTAAGTGACTAATTTACCTAATTAAATGAGAAAAGGGAGATAAAGAAAGGGAAAAACTAAAGGAACAGGAAACAAAGGGAAATTAAAATGCAAAGAAGATGATATGCATCACCCATAAAGACGAATCTGACCCACCCCTATCAAAACACCACATCGCTGTCCGAATATAAGCCCTTTCAAAATTATTAAGGGGCTGCAACCCCCTCCTTCGACTTATATGCCCATGCTTTGAGAATTTCTTCAAATTATTAAGATTAATTATGAGAAATTTCATTAAATATCCCTAAATACTAACTGTGATGTGATCAGGGATGTAGCTACAGGAGTACGGTGTCACAGAAAGGGATGCCATGACTCCATTTCAGGCCCTCATCGATGGCCTTGTTACTATGCCTAGTTAATTCTCATTGGCCATCCACCAAGTAAGGCTGATCAATGCCACCCCCCTCCATGGCTAACCCATGCTACATCACTGATTGACGACTTACTATTGTTACTGTGTTCACTACACCGTTCTTGACTGTCAGCGGTCTGGTCCAGAGGTGTAGCTGGAAAGTTCAGGGTTCCAAAGATACCCGTGACAACCGATTCCAGGCAGGATGCTAAGCATGCCATTCAGAAAAAGAGAATGTGTTTATTAACTTGGGATAAATTGATGGGATTAACTCGAGGTAAAATTGAGGTCAGCTGCGTTCCAACAGTACTTCAAGGTCTCTTATATCAACACTCGCTGCACTCGAGGCGTCATCTCGATTGCGTCATTATCTGCCCTTATTACCCCTCTGAAGGCAAATATAGCCCATATACGCCGGTAATACAACGGATTGTTATCGCTGCTTATTTTGCCTTCACTTGTTGTACAATGTGACCCTCACACCGGGCGTCAAAGACCACGCCAGTCGTTGTCGCAGTCCTACGTCAGATAAATGACGCATCGTGTGCTACAGCAAAACACCTTACTGTGTTGATGTTCCCTCCAGATTTCTAATGAATTTTAGTGCACTGAAAAAGTTGTATCATTTATACGGATGATGACTAAGGCAGACAGAGCTGCTTCAGTAGCCTACACCTTCCAAAATAAGTTTTAGTGACGTTTGGCCAATAATGTGCTGAATTACAAAACATGAGCAGACAGTGCAAATATTACTGGAACGTTTGATTCTATTTCTGTTGCAGCGAATTGTGCCATCCGTCATGGTTCTTGAATAAGAGCGATTTAATAGAAAATAATCATTGAAGTCTGGAAATAATGTATTTCAAAAGGACGTTAGTAGCGGGGGTTGGGATTCGAATCTTCAATCCTTAGATACTTCAGTCAAGTCAATGAACCATCATACCCCGAGAACTTCATACCCTTCTAGATTGGAACTCATTACCAGCATGTTAGTAAACGTTCAAATTGAACGTGTGAGATATCTAAAGAGAATCTTCAACACCCATTGAAATATAAGGCCTATAATTCCGTGCGCCATCCAATGCGCCTAGTTTTACCCAAGGCGCGTAGCCAAGGGTGGGGGGGGGGGGGGCAGTGGGGGCGGTCCCCCCTAAAAAAAAAAAACGCCGGCCAAAAAAAAAAAAAGATAGAGAAAGAAGAAAGGAAGAGGACGTAGGAAGAAAAGGGATTAAGAGTCGAGAACGGTACAACGAATCGTCTTCTTTCTATAATAATTTAATGAAACGTCGAGGCTTCCGCGCATCGCGCGGGAGAGGCGGGGGAAAACTGAATTCAGATAAGGATTGAGAGTCGAGAACGGTTCAACGAATCGTCTTCTTTCTCGAATAATTTAATGAAACGTCAAAGCTTCAGCACTTTGCGCGGGAGGGGGGCAAACTGAATTCAAACAATGATTAAGAGTCGAGAATGGTACAACGAATCGTCTTCTTTCTTTAATAATTTAATGAAACGTTAGAGCTTCCGCGCTACGCGCGAAGGAAGGGGGGGGGGGGGCAAACTGAATTCAAACAATGATTAAGAGTCGAGAATGGTACAACGAATCGTCTTCTTTCTTTAATAATTTAATGAAACGTCAGAGCTTCCGCGCTACGCGTGAAGGAAGGGGAACTTGATATTCACACAAGGATTACGAGTCGAGAACGGTACAACGAATTGCCTTCTTTCTCTAGTAATCTAATAAAACTTTCCCTCCCTGCAACCAACCCATTTAGGGAGCGCGCTTCGCGTGCTCACTACCGCCCCGTTTGTTTTACCCCACTATTCAGGAGCGTTTCGACCTCTTATCCCGTACATTGAGATTCAAAGGAAAATGTTAAATATGTTGATTTACTACTTCATTATGCTTTATTTGCAATTCATAAAGGGAGCGTTGTAAATCAATTTAATACAAAAGAAGCAACGAAAATAATAAGCAAATATTTTTTGTTCATGTTGAAATACAGACTAGAAGATGAGGAAAATAAAACTAAGACAACAGATGTGAATACTACCAAGTAGATAATTAGATAATTACTTTTTTACAGGAAATGCATCTTCAATCTGCTTTCAAGTAATCACAGATATATAATTTGATCTCGTTTAAACATGTGATTAAGTGCATGTTATGAATTTGTATGTATGATGTTATCCGTGATTTTGTATCTGAACAAATATTTATTTCAACAACAACAAAATATCTTTCTAAAAAATTAAAATAAAAAAACATCAGAAAGTATGAACATAAAAATAATAATTGATTTTAAAACTAATGAAATAAGTGATAGGTGTTTTTCTTTTCTTGTTGTTATATAAAATAAAGAGGCAATAATTTATTTATCCACTTTTAATCTCGTTCCATTCAAGGGCCTCAAGAATCCCGATGTCAACGAGCTTTGAACAAAATTATGATGCCTGTAAAAAATAAATAAAGCGTGAAACTGAAACCGAAAGGTTTTTACCTTTATACCTTATACCGTTCGTTTTAGATTCATGAAAAGATGGATCCTTTGTAGAACGAACTTTATGGCATTATATGCACCTACTTCAAGCTTTTTCAGCTACTTACCTCTATTTCGTATATCAAAAATTTGAATGTCGTCTACGCCGATGGAAGGAAATGCACTACCCCTTCTGGCAATGAATGTAATCTGCAATAATGAAGAAGGAAATAAAAACAGAAGAGAACAAATAAGATTTCTCTTTTCGGAAATCTCCTGTTAGACAGTGCTAAGTGAATTTCAATATTAACGAACCGATTTTTAAAGTATTTTTAAAGTAAATTAAAGAGATAAATCGATAACACATACATGCGATTATATAGAGACCAGATTAGCTATTCGAAAGCCCGATAATTCTCAACACGATTTAAAATACATATCAATTGTTTTTATTTACTGCTTGTTTAGATCCATGAAATCAATAAAAACAATGTACTGATATATTGTGAAATTTAAGTAATAATTAATGTAGTTATAAATTATTATGTTTAATTCTTATTTAGGCCTTTCGTTAAACAGAAAACCAAAATGATATCTATATTGTGTCAGCATGCTTAAAGGTACAATACAAAGAATACTAGAAACCATTCCTTGCATTACAAACCTCAACATCCATTTTGCTTGCACATGAGTAAGAAACTACTACAGTTTCTGCCGTCAGACCAGCAACCGTAAATGCAGGCTCACTCGCTTCCCTGCAGAGCTTGACCGTCAAAGATGTATCAGATGTATACAAGGTGTATTGAAAAGATAAATCTCCTTGCGGTGATGTGAAATTGTGCGGGATGGAGAATATGAACATGTCACCTGGACTGCTTGTAGACACATTAGCCCTTAGAGCCCCTGTATATTGTTTGTAGAAAAGAGTTGAAATACAAATAGGCCCCTGTATCCATTTGACAGGAAAATACATTATTATTATTTGTTGTAATCGCGATTTTGTTCAATGTAGTTAAACACAATAATATCAATTTGATCCTATTTAATACTGATCTTAATATCGAGGACCCTTTAAATAATCATTGCCACGTCATTGTATTTATACCTGGATAGAGAGGGACAAATGTATGCGAAACACCTTGTCCAAGGATGTAAGCACTGAGCACTGACCAAACCAAAGACCTCTCGTATGAGAGTTTTATAGAGACAGCTATTTTTTGCTCGTCGCTCCAAGCCAACGGTACTCTTAATATTTGTGAGCGAGCGTTGATTGCAATGGTAAAAGAGATGTGAAAAAAAAAGAAAATTCCACATATTTATATATAAATAATTATTTCGTATTTGGTTCCGAATTACTCGTTTATAAAGGCTGAATAGTGAACATAAGATGTGTTTAAGGAAGGGGCAAAGACGTTTCAGTTAAATGTCTACCACGTACCTCTGTAGATTATCCAACTCCCTTGCACCTCAATGATTCCACATTTGCCCTCTTCAAAGTAACATGACCAATCTAAAAATATCAAATGGAGTCAGGAAAAAGATTAAAGCAATGATAGGTATTAACAGCCAGAGATCCATGGTTAAACACACATGGACGCAATATATGCTTAAACAAATATCGGAGAAGCATTAAAGGCACATGCACTTGTAAGGCAGATTTCAAACCAACAAATTTAGTTTTGCGGCCCTTTTCATAGTTTAGTTCACGGTTTATGAACCCGGCGGCAAACATTACTGACAGCCAACGAGACCGACAATTTTGCTCTCGCTGGCATTTATGAAAATGTAATATTGCTTCACGAGGCCGAAAGCCCACAAGGTCGACAGCTCGAGAGAGAGGCATGCGGGCCTGGCATTCCTTTCAAGCTTTCAAGAGACCTACAATATACACACTGGTGGTCTCGTGGACTGTTGCCCTAGCCGGCTGGTCGTTAATGAATGTTTCGGTTAACATGATTCAACTGTAACAATATTTATATCGATATTGAAACGAACTGTAATTGTACTTACTATAAATTAAAGAGTGGGAGAGTTAAAGGCACAAGTTTCATTGAAAGACAAGGTTGAGTTCTGAATAAGGTTAACCAACAAAATTATGAATTACACTGTCGCTCATATAGTTGGAATATTTTTGTTTTACCCCAATTCATGGAATTATTTTAAAAATAATTTAAAAATAATAGATCTAGAATTCTAGATAATAGTTTACATTCTCAGATTTTATTGAACAATAATTTGACAATGTGTGTTTTGCGTGACTACTAAATCATGTGTATGCTACTATGCTTATCAACTAGGGGACCTTCGCCCTTAATGACAGTAATGAGGATTAATGCCCCACAAAAGGGCACTAATATAGCACATCGACACGGTTTTGATCCTTGGGTCTCACAGTTACGAGGCCATTGTTTTGTTACTGAACCATGGCTGTACGCGGCGGGGGCTAGGGTAGGGGGCAGTTTCCATAAATAAAAAAGGAAAAAAGAAAATGCAATACATTTTCAATAATTTATTGCATTTTACCCCGGTTCCCGATATATATAAATCCTTTGTGTGCCCATGCCTTGAGCCATAATGCATGGCCGTCCAGAGGATACTACTATCTCGATCTATTATTTTAAAATTATTTTTAAAATAATTTCATAAATTGGGGTAAAACAAAAATATTCCAACTATATGAGCGACAGTGTATGTCTGAGCATCAACAGATTGTAAATAATTATCAGTGAAATAATTTACCTGGATCAGCAGCCAAACATACTCCTGTGCAGATAATCGCGAAGATAGCTATCCTTTCAAAAATGTCCATATCGGCTGATCTTGGGAACTCAAATGATAGATAACGACGGACATAAAATTGCATAGATCTTTGTTGTACAGTAGAGCATATTATGAGGTCTCGTCGCCTTCATAATCATGTCGGACTAAATTTGTAATATGTAGATATTTGCTCCTGCTTTTATGTAAAATGAAACTCTTGATTGTTTCATTTTCCGTCGTTCTTCTGTCTGTACATGTCTGATGGCTTTCTCCACAATGCATGGAATCGCAGTAACAACTTTAATGGTTTCGATTTTTACCTAAGTAGTTCCTTATTATTGGCATTCAATCAAACGGGAAGTGATTCTTTGGTCTTTATTGACATGCGATGCTCAAATTTTCCTCCTTTTTTATTAAAAAAAAGAATTACATTTCCTTATGCTCATTACTGAAACAAAATGCACTTTTTTTAACAGATAACGTGTTGTATATATAATATATTTGCTGGGAGGGTAGGAGACTACTTTCATGTTTTAAGTGTTAGACTTTCAAATAATATTACTGATGATAGAAAAATCACCACGTACATCGGAATTCTCTGTCTTTGTCGAATCTCAGTCATCTGTCGAACTCTTTGATTAATATTATTGTTTCTCACTCATCCACTCGCATTCCCTCTCAACCACTCCCCCCATTTCTCTCTCTCTCTCATCGTTTCCACTCCCCTCTATTTTATTCTCTCTTTCCGTTTTCTGGCCGTCTCACTTTTTCTCTTTCCGTTATTTGGCTGTCTCACTTTCTCTCTCTTCTTTGTCTTACCGTGATCTAACATTAATTTTGCTTGATTTTCTGTATGTTTTGGTCATTGCAATTTAGACAAATTCAAATTTAAAGTGCAAATATTTATCACTGTTGTAATAAATAGCAACAATGACAATTATTTGGGTGAAAGGAGACGACTTTAAACCAGACTTGGTGGGTATTTTTTCTTTCTTCAAATGACCTTTCCCGCCCCCCCCCCAAATATGGGTATACAATATTCAACACGCACCCACACGCTCACACACACTCACATACACACACACACATACACGCACAAAGACATAAATAACATGAACTAATATTGGTGCTGTTCTTCTTTTCGAAACTAACTTGAAATCAAAACCACCTGCGTGTGGGCGTGTGTTTGTGTGGTAGTGTGTATGTGTTGTGTGTGTGTGCGTGTGTGTGTGATTAAAAATTCAGTTTCATGCAAAGACAGCTTATATTTCTTAGTCACCCTGATAATTGACAGTCTGCAACATTAAAACCAGATGTTTACTTAAAGTTATGAAAACTCTCAACCAAAATCGAAACTGAAAATCAAGCGAAATTTGATCCTATCGTGACGGATGCCTCTTAAAGCAGGAAGCCCTTTTTCGAGAGGGACAGCTATATAATTCTCTTTGGTTTAACCTCTTTACTCTCAAACCTCAACTCTGCATATCCATGCCCCTAGTTGACATGAGCCTAAGGGGAAGACAGGCTCAAGTTATAAACAACATCTTTGACTGCTAATTATTTTACAACTCTGAGTATTGTCATGCTTCGTAGTATAGAGGACTCGCTTGAAGAGTATAACAAGAGTAGGTTTCTAGGGTAAGAATCATATGCGGACAGGAGGGAGGAAAGCTCCAGAGGAGAACCAAGCCACACCAAAAACAATCAGAGGCTGAGAAGCAAGGCATCACGACTAGGTATCATCTACCCGACCCCTTTCGGGCTGAGCGATCGAAATTCAGAAAGTTGTGATTTGTTGACGGTGCTATCAATCAAACAAAAATTAGCAACTCTGTGACATATCTTACGAGCTCCCGTCCAATTTGCCTGTACTAAATCTGCTTCAAAAATTCACATTTTCAATGATCAATATTCAATCATACATTTTTATCCTACGTTTGATTTCATTTGCATTTTTTTTTGTATAAAACACTTGTATGAACAGAGATCTATTTCGTCATCAAATTACTACGAAAATGAGAGTTTATGAAATGTTTCTGAACAGAGCAAATTGAAGAGGAACTCGCAAATTACGTCTTATTGACGCCAGTTTCACTGATGGCAACTTTAACAAAATCATAACGTTCCAAATTGTAGTTGGATATTGCTCAAACTTTTACTTTTGTGTCCCTTTCATTTGTGTGCTTTTACTAAAATCAACTTAATATCACAGTGGACTTTCCTTTTAAACACTAAACAATTGTGACTGTAATTATTACGACGATAATTTCATGCGTCTTAAATTTGGATGTACTTCAGTTATTATCCCTTTCTTCGGTTGACATGCGGTCAGTATGTAGCAAATTGCTTTTTTTTTAAACCTTAATTTCGGAGACAAAGTTGGTTCTCCCCTTTCTATTTTTTAAATTCTGTATTACTATTATGCTCTCTTCTCACTTTTGTTCCCTCTTCCTCTCTTTCTTGTTATCCTCTCTCTCTCATTCTCTCTGTCTCTCTTTCTTTTTTCTCTCTATCTCTCTTTTCTTCTTTTATATATCTCTCTCCCCCTTTTTTTCTCTTTCTCTTTTTTTCTTCTTCTCTCTCTCTCTCTGTCTCTAAATAAAATGTTAAACATGATAACGTGAGTACTGGAATTTTGGTATAAATTGCTCCGATAGTTATCAATACTCCGTGTTAATGACTGATTTAAATTTTAAAAAAGGGTAGAGAGACTAGACCTTCTCACTCAAAGCAGGGATATATCCCTGCTCAAACGCCACTCTATTATTATATAGGTCTACAAACCAGTCCTGAAGTTCTGAGCCATCAATTTTTGTTTCTCGTAACACATGATGGCGCTATCTCGAATTGTATTCTTCGGAAAGAGAGAAATTGTAAATGTTGTGTAAGTTTATACAGAGCAAACTGATATCTGATTATGACAAGAGTATTATTCCCTTTACCAAAACATTCTCTTATAACTCTCATCGAAGAACATTCATACTTTTCACAGCTGCATATATACCAGTCTACGAAACAACGAAATATCTGTGAATCTGATTAAAAATGTAATATTCGACATCAGCCTAAAATACACTCATGTTCTTTTCCCTCAACCAATAATGTATGAACTATGAAATACAGACAAACCATATTCAGATACAAAAAGCTTCTCTACGAGAAATAGAGCCACGTTCTATTTAACGTGTTTAAACACGTCATAATAATGTTCATAAGTGATATGAAGATTTATACAATGTACAAAATACATTTGAAGAAGGTTGCACTGTTCGTTGATCCTTCCATAATTTTCTTAATTACTAGATTAGTTTGGGGGAGTTCATACCATACAAATATAACTAATCTAAATCTGATGTTAAATAGGCTTATCCACAAAAATTTCGGAGTACATCCAAAGACAAGGGTATAACAATTACATTTTGATTTCATATTGTTAACTTTAAGTAAAATTACACAATATCAAGAATGTGCATTTATTTATCAGTGTATTTATCAACTAATGCTTTTTCTGTTATTCATGTTATGCCCATAATAACCTTTTTAATTTAAAATGTATTGGCTTCTTGTTTGTTTTTCTTTTGGTTTTATTGTTTACGGCACTCCCGACACAAAAGCGTTTGCTCTTTAAAAATGTCGCCGCCTGTAATTTATATGTCACTGTATATTTTCGAACATAATGGAAGAGAGAGAATAAATATATATATTAATACTAATATTAGTATTAGTCCTAATAATAATGATAATGAGAACATAATTACTAATGATAATAATAATAGCAATAAAAAGGAAGAAAAAGGGTAGGGGGAATGGCACTTCTATCATCATTATCATCACAAAAGTATAAGAGTTAGGTTACACTAATAGCTATATAACAATAATAATAATCATAATTCATTTATAGGGCGTTTAATAATACGGGCGTTTCTAAGTGCACAAGTAGTACTTTCTAACTCAGTATAATTATTCAACATGTTTAATAGCTTAAGAGCAGAAATAAAATAAAATGTTACTAATGCAATACAATTAAGTTGACTGGAATTAACTACTTGTGTGCGCCTCCAGTATAATGTAACTGATTATCTTGTTGTAAATTTCTTCCTCTATACCTGAATACCTCAATGCAAGTTTCAGAATTAAGCATTAACTATAAATATGTAGAATAATATACGAAACATGGAGAGGTAAATCCATTTCGGAGGTGAGGATGGAGGTGAGGAGGGAGTCGGGCCGGATGGAGTGTGTTCCACAGTTCAGGGCCAGAACTTGAGAGCGATCGCCTTCACGGCCCAGGAGTGCCGTGAATTTGGGATGTAAATAACTTGGATGTTCGTTGAGGTTTACTAGGTCCTGTATGTATGAGGATGCAGTGCAGTGAAGAGCTTGATAGACGAGAAGAATGACTTTGAAGATGATGCGTTGGCGGACAGGAAGCCAGTGCAGTGCCTGAATGACGGGTGAGATGTAAGTGGCGCCTCTAGTGAGCGCTATAAGTAGGGACCGCTTTTAGTTCTGATGACGTTTTTGGAGGCGTTGCAGCTGGTAGTCAGGAAGATGTATTAGAAGAGAATTTAAAAGTCTCACCGGGAAGAAATAAAAGAATGAACCAAGTCCAATGTTTCAGTAGCCTTACGCGTCAGGTCAGCAGGGAGGTGAGACAAATCTTCGTATGTGCGAAGGTTGCAGAGTTGGAATCTGAATGGCTATACATGTGTGGGATATATTATGATTTAGAGTCATGTTCGAATCGATGACAACATCAAGGTTCCGGCATTTATTATTTTGCAGAGCTGATCTGAGCACCAACAACTGTAATGAGGCTTTCCGGGATCTTGTTCAGCATGACCTTTGAGCTTAGAACCATAAACTCAGATTTCCCGCCATTGAGCTTTAGATTACAACCGAATATTCCGCTTCCTTCGAAGTTACGACGTGTTTACCTGCGGCATCGTCCGCCATGTTTTCGTAGATATCCTCCGTTACCATGACTACTTGGTTGTCTCTGGTCTCCATGTCGACATACTCTGCCTCCATGGTCCCTCTCTTCATTCGGGGCGTTAAATATTCATTCTCGATCTCGCCTTGCTGGTCGTTCTTAAAGATATAAAATGATAGTAATATCCAATATTTAGAGGCGTTAAATTAAAACCAATACACAAAAATACCACAGCAAAAATAAAAAGCTTACAAAGAATAATAAAATAAGCCTAATAGAACCATTAATACGAACATTATTGAATCATATTATTTATATTACGGAAGGGGGGGGGATAATGACCTTTTAAAAACAAAGACGAGTTCTTATTTTGAGTTACTGATGAAAAGTGCGATGTCGTTCCAAATATTCTATGCAGCCACTATAAAACGTCTTTCAGTTGATGAGAACCTGTGTTTGGGAATGATCAATTTAGTTCTGTCAGTTGCAGAGCGACGATAATTATATTATGGAGGTTTTTATTGATGCCAAACAAGACAAATTATTTAGAATTTAGAAGACATACATCTTACAGGCAAACATTACAAATAATCCATTGATAAAGAGGTAACCCGTGGATTTTCTAATCGAAGATGAAGTATGAGTCCAGGGTTGTGTTTCACAAGTTGGACTTAACTATGGCAGGCCATTAGTGCCAATATTTTCTCTCACCATTTACTGGCATTGGTCTCTCAAGGGACGTACACATCATGGTCACAAATCTACAGAATTTATATTTTTTGATCATCCATTATTGAAGGAAAAAATATTATCTAAAGACCATGCTTGAGAGACCAATGGTGAGAGCAACAAGTGGCATGAATGGCCTGCCATAGTTAAGTCCAACTTAAAGTCGATCTTAGTCTTTGTGAAACACCCTCCTGGATTCTTGGTCAAATCTTATTTTTAGCGGCTTGATTCTGGACATTTTACCTCCATGTTCATGCGCAAGGTGTCACAGCCAGAGGCTTCGGGAAAAGCCACAATCGTAGTCTCATACCCAGGAGGTGCAGCTTCTCTACCTTCCATCTCCTCGAGACCGGAACCATTGTTTGGGTCTTGTTTCGGCTTGCACCTAAGGAGAGAGGCAATAAGTAAGGAGAAGAAATAATCTCTGTCAGACACCATGGTCGGGTAGGCTTATTTTCACTGACTGAATTATTTCACCAGTATACTGTTTGCAATAAATGAATAACAATTTGGTTTTCGTCAGAGAGTTTATCTGGCTGTATGTTCTTTTCTTTCCCCAAAAAGTTGTTTTAACTCGCTTTTAACATGTTGAACTATGATGTGACCTTTTTGAAAATGAAGGATGATCTTTTTGCACAAAGGCTAATAACTGCCTATTTGAAGCTTTTTGACGTTTGTTTGAAATATCTTAATTACTGCAATACACTGATGATTGATTAAAACTGAATTTTCATCTGCTTATGCAGTCTATACCTGACATTAATCAAACATTTAAAAGACTATTTATAACCGTAGAATGTAACCATACTCACTTGCATCTATAAACGAGAATGATGATAATGATAGATACTACCACTACTGTTGTTGCAAATCCACCGCCTATAGCTGCATACGGAGCTGCGTGTAAAACAAGAGAGTATCTAGCATCGTTACCATTTACCCAAATGAATACACATATATTGAGAGAGCAGTAAATACATAATTTCATTGTATCCAGAGATGGGGGTAGAGCATGTCGAGAATATGGCACCGTAAATTCCGACTCTTCTTCTTCTTCTTCCACATCTATTTTTCCTTGCTCGCCTTGGAATATAAGGTTTAACTAAACGGCCATATAAAAAACATCATCATTATTATAATGAATGGATGCTAAGTACGTTTACCTTGCTTTACTTTTTACTTTATTATCTGAAATACCCGGAGGTATTAATTATAACCCAATTAAAAACGTCTAGTTGAGATAGTGTATATAGCGTGATTAACAAACAAAATATATAATCACATATGTTTGCTACTTCGCGTCAAATGAAAGCTTATTTATTTTTATTATTCTTATCATATTGTATTGCAAAGAAATGCCGCTGGCCAATGTAAGCTCCGAGAATAACAAAATTGATTTGACTTTAACTGAGTGAAGAATCCTACATCTTCCTTTTAGCCACGTGTAAGCAAAGCGAGGGAGAATAGTCAGATAATTATATACTAATAACGAAAATGACATTTACATTCTAAGGAAGTGGTTGAATTACCTGTCGAGCTAGTACGGGTGGGTGCTTTGGACTGGAAGTTAGTGCTGGTTGATTCGGTTGATAGTTGTCTTGTTACAGATGGAACTGTGTGTTTTGAAAAGGGAGAACGTTGGATAAGATCGCAGTGACTTTCAAGAAATGACCCTGAGACAATTTCATTAGCCCGAAGCCCACCGCAGACTATATGATCTGAATTCGATTATGATTTTTGGAATAATTTGCAGTAACATAACTATTTTGCTTCCTCCGCATCTATTTTTCCTTTTGTTGTTGTTTTGAGTTTGAGTTTGAAGTTTATTATCCAAACAAAAGTACATCAATATAACAATCAAATGTGAAATGTTAAATGGGACCTCTAACAGACAAAAATATCACAGCAATGAACGAGAATGTAATGATTAAATATGAATAGCCTAACTATTGAAAACATACTTAAGCTACAAGCTATTCTACATCTAGGACAATGTTCTGTTATTAAGTACAAAGCTTTGGTATTGAATGGATAATCGCCACATTTACTTTGCCTTATGTTCTACTCTTTTTAACACGAATTACCCGGAGGTATCAATCATAACCCAATAAGCCAGTTCGTAAATAGCTTCGGAACGCATGACCCCCAAATATCTACAGATCTTGTACACGATGGATACATCCCACTTCTGTATTTTAGAATAATCACTACCGAAGTGATAGAGGTGCTTCATGAACACCTTTTGTTTGCCTCTTGAGAAAAATATGTCCACCTGTGTATCAGATAAATGTACTATCGGTGCGTCAATGAATACTGATATTGATGTTATTATTATGATTGTTATTGTAAGTATTAAAATAAAATGGCCCTGGCGAATGTTAACTCCGAGAATAACGAAATTGAATTGAGTTTAATTTAATTGACTTGAACTGAGTGAAGAATCCTATACCTCTTCTTTTTAGTCACATGGCAAAGCGATGGAGGAAAATCATACCGAATATTATTTATCCAAGGTACATGGGACAGAATTGGAGGTGAAATATAAAGGAATCTAGTGAAATCTGAGATGTTAGATATATTATAATATTGAAAATGACACTTACCTTCTAAGGAAGTGGTCGAAGTGAATGATTCAGTTGATGGTTGCTTTGTTACAAGCGGATCTGTGTATTTTGAAAAGGAAGTACTTTGAATAAGATCGCAATGACTCTTTAAAGAAATGAACCTGAGACGATTTAATTAAAGCCCACCGCATATTATATGATCCGATTTTAGATTAATTGCAGTAGCATTTCATATGGACATTCAAACGTGTAAAATCTTAATGACCGTGAATCTGAATAGTCATATGATTAATAAAATATATCTTTCAAGGGACTTAATGCTTCTTCTGAGGAGAAGTGGCTAAATCGGTTCTCAGTCGCAGTGACGTCAGAACAGTATAGCGATTATGTATTTTGAAGCCGAATTGGCTGTAAATCTTAGTAGAAAAATGAAATGCTCTAAAATTCCTGTTGTTAGCATTATTAATATTGTTCACAAATTAGATCAGGAAAATGATGTTAGCTTAGACTTCCATATCTGATATAATTATAATTACATAGAAAATAGATCGCAGAAGGATCGTGAAGTGTGCGATGGGCGTCATATTGACATTGTCGTGCGAACATGATATAATACATAATCCGGACAGGCTTTCAAAAGGCAATATAAAGTGGTACTGACATTGCACTTAAGTTTATTTCTTGAAAGTATTTGCTATCGTGTTAGAATGACATCTCTATTACGATGTATTTAAATGGGGTTGTATTACTTAAGTCGTTCTCTTTAGTTTCATAACAAGAGGGATCTTCTCTAGATCAAATTTAATGGCATTACGTGCACCTATTCTTCCATGGTAATATCTTTTCAACTACTTACCTATATATGATGTTTCATATATTTGAATGTTGTCTACTGTGATCAGAGGAGCTACACTACCCTTACTTGCAATGAATGATATCTGCAATAATAATGGATATAAAAACAGAGGATAACAATATGCCTTCTCTTTTAAGAAAACTCTTGTTAGGTAGTGCTTAGTGACCTTTAATAATATTCTCAAATCGGATTTTCCAAATAAATGTAAGAGATAAATCCAAAACTAATGCATGTATAATATTATTTAAAACCAGGTAAGCTATTCGAAAGCCTGACAATGATCAACACGTTTTAAAACAGTTATAACACTTGTTATACTGCTTGTTTAGACCCATAAAACCTAAACAAAAAACAATTTTATGATATATTGTGCAATATAAATAATAATTAATGTGGATATGATTATGTTTACATAATATTTGGCCCTACAATTAAAAATTAAATAAAAGAGATCTACCTTGTGTCAGCATGCTTGAAACATGCTTGAAAGAATTTTAAAAAAAACTAGAAAATAATTACTTGCATTACAAACCTCAACATCCATTTTGCTTGCACATGAGTAAGGAACTACTTCAGTATTTGGCGCCAGACTTGTCCCACCAGCAACTGTAAATGCAGCTTCACTCACTTCCCTGCAAACCTTGACCGACATAGATGAATCAGAACCCGCAAAGACGTATAGAAAAGATACATTTCCTCGCGGTGATGTGAAATTGTGCGGGATGGAGAATGTGAACATGTCACCTGCACTGCTTCCAGACACATCTGCCATTAGAGTCCCTGTTTAAAATTTGTAGAAAAGGAGTTTAATTACAAATAGGCCCCTGTATCCATTCGACAGGAAAATACATTATTATCCTTTTGTTAATAATCGCGATTTCGTTATGTAGTTGAATACAATGATCAAGTTGGTCCTTTTTAAACAGGGTATATTATAATTGACACAGCATTGTATTTACACCTGGGTAGAGAGGAACAAATGTATGCGAAACTTGGTAAAGCAAACTGTAAAATAACAAGAACATTCAATAGATATAATATTACGTATTTGGTTCCGTATTTGTCGTATGTAAAAACTGAACAGTCACAGATGGGTTTTAGGAAGAGGCATATACGTTTCAGTTGAATGTCTACCACGTACCTCCGTTGACTATCCAGCTCCCTTCTGCCTCAATGATTCCACATGTGTCCTCTTCAAAGTCACATGACCAATCTAGTAATATCAAATGGAGTCAGGAAAAAGATTAAAGTCAATAAAAGGTGAAACCAGAGATCCATAGTAAAACACACATGTACGCAATATATGCTTAAACAAATCGGAGAATAATTAAAGGCTACATGCACTTAAAGGCAGATTTCAAACCAAAACATTCAGTTTTGCGGCCCTTCTCATAGTTTAGCTCACGGTTTATATGAACCCGGCGGCACACATTACTGACATCTTTGCACTCGCGGGCATTTATGAAAATGTAATATTGCTTCACGAGACCGAAAGCCCACGAGATCGACAGCTCAGGAGAGAGTGGCATGTGGGCCTCGCAATCCTTTCAAGTTTCATGAGATCTACAATATACACACTGGTGGTCTCGTGGACTGTCGGCCTAGTCGGCTGGTCGTTAATGAATGTTTCGGTTAATTGGATTAAACTGTATAGCAATATTCATATCTAGATTGAAACAAACTGTAATTGTACTCACTATTTCGGTAAATAAAAGAGTGGGAGATTTTAAAGCACAAGTTTACTATTTTTCTTTTTAGAATGCATTGAGGAATTAATCATTACCGTTGCGAAAAACACTGAAAAAAACAAATATAGTTTCATCGGTTTCATTGAAAGACAAGGTTGAGTTCTGATTTAGGTTAACAAACAAAATTATGAATTATGTCTGAGCATCAACAGAGTGTAAATAATAATCAGTGAAATAATCTACCTGGATCAACAGCCAAACAAACTCCTGTGCAGATTATCGCGAAGATAGCTATCCGTTTGTAAAGTTCCATGATGTCTTTTTTGGGGCACTCAAAATGATAGATAACGACGGACATACAATGCACAGATCTTTGTTGTACAGCAGAGCACACAATAAATTATCTTCGCCTTCATAATCATGTCGGACTGAATTTTGTAATATAGTGCAAATATTTGCTCTTGCTTTTATGTAAAATGGTTGTTTCATTTTCTGTCGTTCTTCTGTCTGTTGGTGTTTGATGGCTCATTCCACCATGCATGGAATTGTAGTAGCGCCGTGAATGGTTTTGGTTTTTCCCTGAGTGGTTCCTAACAATTGACATTCAATCAACTGAAAAGTGATTCTCTGTTGTTTATTGACATGCGATTCCGAAATTTCCCCCTTTAAAAAAAAAAAATCCATTTCCTTATGCTCAGGAATACATTGAAACAAAATGCGATTTAATTTTAAAAAAGTACGTGTTGGATAATTTTACTGGGAGGGTAAAATGCTACTTCCACGTTTTAAGTGTTAGATTTTAAGACAATATTATTAATAATATAAAAATCACCGTATACATAGGTTTTTCTGCCTTGTCGAACTCTTGGATTAATATTATTGAATATCAGTCACCCAACCTTTCCCCTATCTGGACACATACCTCCTGGACATCCGCCCCCCCCGGATAACCACCCCCAGTCAACTCCCCCCTAGAACACCTACCCCATGTGGCAACAAACCTCTAGGACGACTACGGGGTAGTTTTCCTAGGGGACGTTCAGGGGGTAGCTGTCCTAGGGGGTAGTCGTCCTATAGGGTGGTTGCCCTCAGGGGTAGTTATCTGGAGGTGGTTATCCGGCGTGGATGTCCAGGGGGTAGGTGTTATAGAACCACTATTTCCCTCTCAACAACCCCCCTTTCTTGTCTTTGTCTTTGTCTCTCTCTCTCTCTCTTTCTCCCTTTTCTGATTTAGGTTAACCAAAACAATTATGATAATCTGAGCATCAACAGAGTGTAATTAATTAGTGAGATTATTTACCTGGATCAACGGCCAAACAACGTCCTGTGCAGATTATCGCGAAGATAGCTATCCGTTTATAAAGTTCCATATTGGATTGTAAAAATGAAATGGAAGCTCTTATTACCAATTATGGGAAAGAATATGTTTTGACTAATACATGATGATAACAAATTTCCCGGAACACCGCCTACTAATTGATATATTTGGTAAATTAGTTTATCTATTGGACTGTGAGAGATAAACGCACGTGTCGTGCACATGTGCGTAGTCCCATATACATTTTTCTGTGTACAGTGCTTGTAACTTTACAAAGACTGGGCAAAATTTCTTATCATGTTGATGATTCCAGAACCTTGCAGTACCCACCAATACTTATATGCTAGATGATCAACCTTTTCTGATCGATTCCACAACGTTTCTTTCACAATGCAATCGCATGACCATAACTGGTCTTTTTCTTTAATATCATTACGTCAAATATTATGACTATCCAATTCGAACAAACATCAAACGGAAGTTAAAGTTTGTTTAACCTGGCAAGGTTTTCTTTACCAATCATAATGTTTTAATTCCGGGTTTATTATAACTCAATGACCTCCGCTAAGTGGAATTTAAATGAGGAAGTCGCTCTGGCATGATATAACACAATGCAACCATGCAGCTTCCTTCAAAAGGAAACATCAACTTCCAGGACTACATAATTTGACCTAAATAACTATGTACAGTCCTTGACGGTGTTGGAGTTCACCAACATGTTGTGAAGTCATCATTTAGACAAATAATAACATCAACGTGGTAAGGCAACCGATTATGTAGGAGAGAAAGCAAACAGAAAATCTTTTGATTTTTTTTCTTACGTCAACAGTTATTCAGGGAGGCCTCATCAGCTTCAATGATGTTCTTCATGTTCCTAAGAGAAAAGGTTTTGAACTTGTAAGAGAGAAATTTGGAGGGTTCTGTGTATCTGTCTGATGTGTCGGTTTATTGGGGGGGGGGGGGGTAGGTAACACACCCATAAACACTGATGGGAAGTAGAATCCTTCCCCCCCCCAAAAAAAAAAAAAAAAAAATTGTTATGCTTAGTATTTTATTATGACAGTGAAACAAGTTACGTTGTAAAAAAACATACAGAACAATCTAGCAAAATGTAAAATCACGGTAAGAGAGTGAAAAGAGAGAAAGTGAGATAGCCAGATCACGGAAAGTGATAATAAATAGTGGAATTGTTGGAAGGGAGAGAGAGAGAGGGGGGGGGGGGTTGAGAGTGAAAGAGCAGATGAGAGATATATAATTAATCAAAGAGTTCGACCGACAATGGACAAGGTAATTTGTATGTTCTCAATAATATAATTAATCAAAGAGTTCTACAGATAATGGACATGGTAATTTGTATGTTCTCAATAATATTGTATAACAGTCTAACATTTAAAGCGTAAAATGAGCCTTCTACCCTCCCAGATATAGAGCAAAATGATCATATATCAATAACTTAACCTTTCATACAAATGCATTTTGTTTCCATATATACCTGACATTAAGGAAGTTTAATACTTGTTTTCTTCAAAAGATGAGATTTCGGTGTCACATGACAATGACCACAAGAGAATCACTATCCGGTTGGATAAAAGCGAAGAGAATAATTAATATATATTCTGCTGTACAACAAGATCTATGCCATTTTATGTCGGTCGTTATCTATCATTTGAGTACCCACAACAATCCAATATGGAACTTTATAAACGGATAGCTATTTTCGCGATAATCTGCACAGGACTTTGTTTGGCCGTTGATCCAGGTAAATAATCTTACTCATTAATTACACTCTGTTGATGATCAGACGCAACTCATAATTGTTTTGGTTAAACTAAATCAGAACGCAACCTTTTCATGCAATGAACCCGATAAACGTTTTTTTTTTTTTTTAACCTTTTCAGTGTTTTTTGCAACGGTAATAATGTATTCCGTAATGTATTCTAAAAAAAAAAGAATACGTAACTTGTGCCTTTTACTCCCATACTCTTTTATATACCAAAATAGTAAGTATAATTGGCCGTATTAACGTAGACCGAAATACCTGACAAGAACGAGAGGCCTTACAGGTACATTACATTGTAGCGTATAATGCTTCCTCGATATTTGTTTAAGCATGAAGACATACGTACATGTGTGTTTTACCATGGAACCCTGGCTTTACCTATCATTACATTTCACCCATATCCTGACTCCACTTTATACTATTAGATTGGTCATGTGACTTTGAAGAAGGCAAATGTGGAATCATTGAGGCAGAAGGGAGCTGGTCAATCTACAACGGTACGTGGTAGACATTTAACTGAAACGTCCATGCCTCTTCCTAAAACACATCTTATGTCGACTATTCAGTTTTTATAAACGAGTAATACGGAACCAAATACAAAATAATTATACTGTGTATCTGTTGAATTTTCTTGTTTTCTCACATCTCTTTTACCATTGCAATCAACACTCACATTACTAAGAGGACCGTTGGCTTGGAGCGACGAGCAAAAAAAGAAAACTTTGTCTATAAGACTCTCATACGAGAGGTCCTTGTTTCGGTCGGTGCTCAGTGCGTACATCCTTGGACAAGGTGTTTCGCATACATTTGTCCCTCTCTACCGAGGTGTAAATACAATGCCGTGGCAATGATAATTATAGTGCCCTAAATAAAATAAGTAGTACGTGGCTACCCTGTATAAATAGGACCCATGTAACAAAATCGCGAAAGTAAAACAAAAACAATAATAAACTAGACTTGAATTCGTCACCTAGACGAATTAGGTGATACGTATAATATTGGTTTACATAACGAAGAATGCATTACACGATATCATATTATTTTATAAAATGCTCCTCCTTGACTCTGTGCAGTAACCAGTTACACCTTTGACTCTAATTTACATCATGAAGAACGCATTTTGACGATTTTATCTTATTCAAAGAAATGAAAATATAATTGATAAATAAGAGCTTATGCCTGAATAATTAAAAGTGAATAGTGTATGACGTCACGATGTCCCGGCGTAAATGAAAAGTCAAAATAAATGTGGGAATACATTATCGATCATTTTGAGTTGTCGACGTGAGATTCGCTAGTTGCTTGAAAATAAAATCTGTAAATATCGGATGGATATATACTGTCACTGTATAAGGAATGTGGATTAGGAATGAGGCTTTATATCAATTAAAGGAATAAAACAAATTGAATGTATTGCGCTCAACAAATTACATACAGCATTGCCAGAAAACTTCACGAGATCAATGTTAAAATCTACCATTATATAAACTTGTTTATGTTCAGTGTAAGTTTTCTGTAAAACATTTTCAAAGACAGGGATGAAAACATTGATATTTGATTGAGGTTTCCGATATATGACACCTACAATAATATTCTTATGTCTCGGCAATTTGCTTTCAATAAACAGTGATTCATAATTGTATGATGGGTATAATATAAATATATCATTGCGTATTTCATATTCAAAATTGTCAGCGACCAATAGACCAACACATCCACCCTTTCCTACTTGGCGATTAAAATGTATAAATTAATAACCAGACACATTGTATTTATACTTCAATCTCTACTTCACCTCTACTTCTACTTCTACCATCAACCTGTTACAACTTTGGCTGACAAAACAAGATCGGCTAGGGAGAAGAAGGAAACTGCCTCTCTCATTCAGGCAGTCATGACCGATATACTTCATGATGAGAAATTTATGCAGCTAGTCTCAGCACATGTTGACTCAAGTCTAGCTAAATTTCAAAAACAGATTGATGAGCAAGCGGCCATGATTCTACATCTTCAGGATGCTTCCACCGAGAGGGAAAGAAAGCTCGAGGAGTCAATAGGAAGGCAGGAGGCAAGGATCATTGACCTTGAGCTTTCTGAAGAAAGAAATAGAAAGGAAATTAAGCTGCTGAAGGAAAGCCATGATGGCACAGGTCAACAATTCAGTCTGCTGAGAAGGGATGTAAACTCCCAAGAGCAATACAGTAGGAGAAACTCTCTCAGATTTTTTGGTATCCCCGAGGTTGAAGGGGTGCCTTCAGAGGATGTAATAGTTGATCTGGTGAACACCTCCCTTGGCGTTCACCTCCAGAAGGGGGACATAGACCATATTCAACGGGTGAATTCCGCTATTAAGCCTGGTCCAAAGGGTCCAAGCACCATAATTGTCAAGTTCCTGTCGTTCAAGAAGAGGAACGAGGTCCTCGGGAGACGACGCAAGCTCTCGGGTACGAGAAAATCCATCCAGGAGGACCTCACGCGCGATAACGCCAAGCTCCTCAAGATGACCCGTGACCATCAACGGGTGAAAGCTGCTTGGACACGGGATGGTCGAGTCATCGCCTTGTTGCCAGCAACCGATGGCAAAGAAATGAAGAAAACCATCTTCTCTGAAGCGGACTTGGCCAGGCTCTAAATTCAACCTTTGTCTATAAATAACTTGATAGCTCTTGCCACATGATATTTAAAACATCTCTTTTTATTTACTACACTATTGGTACTGTTGTTGTTGTTTTGTTTTTTTCTTCATATGA
Source organism: Strongylocentrotus droebachiensis (assembly GCA_035222895.1). NCBI lineage: Eukaryota > Metazoa > Echinodermata > Echinoidea > Camarodonta > Strongylocentrotidae > Strongylocentrotus > Strongylocentrotus droebachiensis. The sequence continues at coordinate 56,493 of JAVYIG010004343.1, read as the reverse complement.
ATTGTCTTGTTACTTATCTGCGCAATGTATCCTGTGCGCAATTATATATATGTTTTCCATTCTGTTCTCTTTTGTCTTCCTTTCCCTGTTTATACCTTCCTTTTTCCTCTCCAATTTGCTGTCTCATATTCTATATGTCTCAAGTGTTTATCTTTCTAGTTGTATTTAAGTTAGCTAGCCGTTTCCTTATGTCTATGTTATCAGTACTCGTGTTTATCCTGTCACCTATCTTGACCGATCATGGCTCAAATAGATGACCATAATATTTGCAATTTTCTTGAAGCTAGCTTGAGTGATATCAGTGACAGCATTGAAAATATTTCTTTAAGATGTAATTATTCTACAGAACAACAGTTCTTTGAGTCAGTTAAAAATGCCACAGATAAAGAGCTTTCCCTTCTTCATTTTAATATCCGCAGCATGAGTAGAAGTTTTGGACATGTGACATCATTTGTGAACAAAATCAGCTCAGGCTTAACTGCCATTGGTGTCACTGAAACTTGGTTCACCAATGAAAATGATGCAAATTTGTTTGTTATTCCAGGTTATAACTTGTTAAGCAATAGTAGAGTAGACAGACGTGGTGGTGGTGTTGCCCTTTATGTTCCGTCTGGGCTCGATTATCGAGTATGTCACGAGCTTAATGTTATGACTGAAAATCTAGAGGCTTTATTTGTTGAAGTCTTTATTTCTGGTAAAAATAATATCGTAATTGGAGTCGTGTACAGACCTCCCAATGGTATTTTGAACATTTTTTTTGGACGAAATGCAGAGAGTTTTGGAAAGCCAGTCACTTAACGGTAAATCCTTATTTTTGGTTGGAGATTATAATATAAACCTTTTACAGCACAATGTTGATGCTCATGTTGATGATTTCCTGAATTTGATGTTGTCGTTTTCTTTGTTGCCCTTGATAACAAAACCAACAAGAGTAACTGAATCCTCTGCTACTCTAATTGACAATATCTTTAGTAACTTACAACCTTTTCCCTTATCTACTATTGTTGTGTCGGACTTGTCTGACCATTTCCCTGTGTATACTGTAATTCCTTTGGGAAAAAAACTTGTAGTCACCCATAAGAACATTTATGTTAGAAGAAACACCCCAGAAAATATTAATCAGTTTAGAGAGGCATTATTGGCGACAAACTGGAGTGATGTTCTTTTGAATCAGTGTGATGAGAGTGCCTTCGATATTTTCATGAATAGGTTTTTATCGTTGTATGATGCTAATATTCCAGTAGTAAAGAGTAAAAACAACTGTAGAAGAACTCCACGTATGCCGTGGGTCACCAATGCTATGCTGAAATCAATAAATAAGAAAAATGAGCTGTTTTATAAGTATAAGAAAGCAGGGACGGTAGCTCTAAAAAGGAAATATTCCGTTTACAGAAATACTCTGACTTCTGTGCTGCGTGCAGCCAAAAAACAATACTATTTAGCACAGTTTAAAGCAACTTACAATAATATCAAGGGCACGTGGAAGGTGATAAGAAATGTATTTCAAAAAGCATCTAAAGTAACAAGTATAATACAAATGAATATAGATGACCAAATGGTTGAAGATAAAAATATTATAGTGGAAAAGTTTAATGAATATTTTTGTAATATTGGTCCGAATCTGAAAAAAAATATTCCTAACAGTCAAACTGATTTTCATGATTACTTAGTAGAACCTAACATGCAAAGTTTATTTCTGGTGCCCACAAATGAAGAAGAATTGCTTGGTATTGTTAGAGCCCTCAAGAACAAGAAAAGTCCTGGGTATGATCATATTGGGAACGAACTTATTAAGCAAGTTATTGTCGGTATCCTTCAACCACTAGTTCATATTTTTAATTTGTCTATGTCAAGCGGAGTTGTACCGATAAACATGAAGATCGCAAAAGTTGTACAAATTTGTAAAAAAGGTGACTCTCAATTACTGACAAATTATCGTCCGATTTCTTTGTTAACCTGTTTTTCAAAAATTCTGGAAAAAATTATTTATGTAAGAACTATAAAATTTGTAAACAAAACATGTGTCTTCAGTAATTATCAGTTTGGTTTTCGGGAGAAGCATACAACAACACATGCAATCTTACACCTTATAGATAAACTTGCTTCTGCCTTAGTCGCTTACACACCATTGGTACATTTTTAGACTTTTCCAAGGCCTTTGATACTGTAGACCATGAAATTCTCTTAAGTAAATTATGTCATTATGGTGTCAGGGGAGTCGCCTTGGATTGGTTTAGAAGTTATCTAACTGATAGAAAGCAATATGTGTCCTTAAATGGAATTGACTCTAGTCCCCAAAAAGTAACATGTGGTGTTCCCCAGGGATCCATTTTGGGACCACTTTTATTCATCTTGTATATTAATGATTTTCAACGCTCATCAAGTGTATTATCATTCATATTTTTTGCTGATGACTCAAGTGTATTTTTTTCTCATAGATGTCCACAAACATTGTTGAAAACTGTTAATGAAGAGTTTCGAAAAGTAATGAAGTGGATTAATGCTAATAAGTTATCCTTGAATCTTCAGAAAACTAATTATATACTGTTCAGTAATTCAGTTAATATTTTGCCAGGCGAAGTGGCATTCAATAATAACTCAATTGAGAGAGTAACTTCAACGAAATTTCTTGGAATATACATAGACGAGAAACTGAATTGGAAAACTCATGTGGACAAATTAAGTAAAGTGGTGTCAAAAAATACTGGTGTTATTTATAAGTTGAGATCATGTATACCTCAAGAGGTATTGTTCATTTTGTACTCTACTCTTATTTTATCATATATTAATTATGGTATGTTGGCATGGGGCAAATCATCCAAAACTCAAATCCACAGGCTTTTTGTTGTGCAGAAGCGGGTTATTAGAATAATGTGTAAAGCAAATTATCGTGCACATACAAATCTACTTTATTATGAAAACAGTATTCTAAAACTAGAAGATCTCTATTCAATGCAACTTGGAATGCTCATGTTTAGCATTCACTCTGGAGACCTCCCTCCTGCCCTTGCTCAAATCTTTAGAAGAAATAACCAAATTCACAGCTATAATACTAGACAGGCTTCTGCTCTCCATTTACCATATGCAAGGACAACCTTCACTTTGAATACACTAATGTCCACTGGCCCCAGGTTCTGGAATTCACTTGATACTACCATAACACATGCTTCAAGTATCTCAGTTTTTAAACGTAGACTTAAGTCATATTTTCTTGACAAGTATGTCGATGACACATGAATGTGTTATCAAGCTTTATTGTTAGTGTACTGTAGCATATTTAACTCTACTCTTGATCTTGTTTTCGTTAATTCTTAACTTTGACATATAACCCCCTTTATCCCTTTTCTTTTGTCTTCTTCTTTCTCATCTGTACATACTACATATACCATATATTCCTACTTGACCTCTGCACTCAGAGAGCGATAACTCATTGATGTCTCGACTTGGTGTCGGCTTGGGTTTGTCCATATTATATCATATTAGATGCAACGTTGGGTAGTTGTTCTCTGAGAGTATTTTGTAAATAGTTTTATATATTCCATATTTGTTGTTGTATTCATAAATAAGTTATCTTTGTCACATCATATGAGGGGGCCTTAACTTAACAAGCTGTGCTTCAACCAAGGTCTCCTCGTCTTCCTTTGTTCTACATTGTACTGTTATGATTATACTCTATTATATTTTGTCACATGTGTTTTCTGGAAGACAAATAAACTTGAAACTTGAAACTTGAATAATAGTGGCGTACTGTCATTAATCCAAGTTTCAGAGAAATCTATACATAAAGTAAAGATGAAATTGGATAAAGCATTAAAATGTATGTTTAAACTACGGGAATTAAAATGTAAAATACTAAAATGATGGTCAATGTTACTGAATTCAGTCGTAAAATCCTCATCAATATAATATTTACAGTTCAGAAACCTACTGAAATGAAACTCATCTTCTGTTTCGGATAAATAGTTTAAATCATTGATATCAAGTACCTGTAGTATTACTACCAAATATTGAATGAAATGCGTCATTATTCAAGTCTTGAATAGAAAATGAAGAATGAGTACAGAGTGGGTTATTAATGTAGCCAAATGCTCATATTCCCTATAACGCTCATTTTATGTATTTTATTACCAGAGAAAAAAAATGTCAGTCAGTCACTCAATAGTGTCTGACAGTGAAGTCTAGAAAGTAAACGGGTTTCCTTACATAATTTGAATACGAGGACACTGCTAACGTTTAAGCTTCACAAATAGGACATACGTGTTTCATTATCTCTCATTTTGTAATGCAAGTTTCAGTAACGCATACAATGTTACCGATGTTATACTCAGGCGCGTAGCCAGAGTTTGATGTTTGGGGGGCACATACATGTAATCGATCGAGGTAAAAAAAAGGGGTCTAAAAAAATGCAACCGATCCTGGAAATTTAGGGGGGCACGTGCCCTCCCCCCCCCCCGTGCCCCCCACCCCCCCCCCTCCACCCCCCCCCCCCCTCGTGGCTACGCGCCTGGTTATACTCATTACCTATTTATATGTGTCACCTGCCCTTATGTTCGCATATTTTGCTTTGTACATTATCGTGTAAACAAACTCAGTATAATTCAATATTCACGTTACCGAGGTCGCCCTGGCGAGGCAGTTTCTTTGCTTTGCTCGTACCCAACAATTACGTAAACCACAGCTATATCAATATACATCGGTTGATCCAAATAATTCGGTCATCGACCAACGCATTAAGCTGCGTTGTCTTGCTGACTCTCAACTCACCAGTTATTGCCAGTAAATGATGTCTAACTTTCCTTTACAATCGCTAACTAACGATGAGCTTCATGACTTTTTTTTTTACTCCTTATAGCCACTCTGATGATTCCACACCATCCCAGAGTAACGCGGCTTACTTTGATCTTGAAGAAATTAATCGTTTAAATTTACAAATGCCTGATTTGGAACTGGGTCATGATGAAAATGATACATCTTTGCATAACAGATCATCTGATTATCTTTTACCTCATGATTTAAAAAATCGTGAATTCTTTAAGCTAACAAATAATTTTTCAGTCTTACATCACAACATACGAAGTCTTTCTAAGAATTTTGATTTATTCCAAATATTTATAAGTGCGCTCAATGTTGACTTTTCAGTCATAGGTTTATGTGAAACTTGACTGTCAGAAACGCCCTCTCCGCTTCTTACCTTGGATGGCTATTCGTTTGTTCCCAACAACAGGGAAAGTAGACCTGGTGGTGGTGTAGTCTTCTACATCCAAAATGACTTGGATCTTGGATTTTGCTCTAAGAGCAGATCTAAATTTTATGACTTACGCTATCGAAAGCATTTTTATTGAAATCAATATCGAATACTGATTTTATTGTAACAATACAATCTATGTTAACCTCATCGTCCTTTAATGATAAACATTGTATGATAATGGGCGATTTCAATCTTAACCTATTTTTATTATAATGACAAACCACACTGTCGAGATTTTTTGGATATCATGACTTCAAAATCACTTTTTCCAAGTATACGTACCAAACCAACACGAATTTCTGACACCGTATCAACCCTTATTGATAATGTGTTCTCCAATATTTCCCACTGTATGGATCAAGGCATTATAGTTTCTGACATATCAGATCATTTACCAGTCTTTACATGTACCCCCCATATTTCTAACACATTCACGCCTGATATTCAGAATATCAAAGCGGGTTCACGTCATATGTCAGAAGAGAATACAGCTAGACTCAGAGCAAGTCTGATACTCACTGACTGGTCTGTGGTTCTTGACAATAATGATGCTAATAATGCTTTTAACAAACTAGTTGATATAATTATGACTTTATGTGATATCTATATTCCAGTGAAATCACCTTCCAAGTCGAGTTATACAAAGGTACCTATACCCCCCTGGATCGCGAAGTCTATACTCAGATCCATTAACCGGAAAAATAGTCTTTTTTACAAATACAAATCTAAAAGAACAGATGCATCTAAGCTAAAATATTCTTCCTATGGTAATTCCCTGACATCTGTAATACGTAGGCCAAACAAGAATTACTATTCAACCCAATTCACCACTCATAAAAAAGACATAAAGTCAACCTGGAAAATTATCAATAATGTTCTCAGGAAAGGTGAAAAGAAAAAAATAGAATTAGTAAGATCGTCTACAACGGAAACGACATAAAAGACCCTCTCGGCATAGCAGAGGCATTCAACTCCTTTTTTGCAAATATAGGACCAGATCTTGCCAGTAAAATCCCTGTCACGAATAATTATTTCCACTCGTTCCTAGGAAACCCAAATCCTCAATCAATATTTCTTGTACCCATACATGAAACTGAGATTATTGATATCGTTAAAAACCTAAATGTAAAGAAAAGCTCTGTCTGTGATTGTATCTCAAATTTTCTCCTTAAAACTATTATCCATGAAATAATCTTTCCATTGACATTTGTATTTAATTTGTCGTTAGTAGATGGAATAGTACCAAGTAAAATGAAAATTGCTAAGGTAATTCCAGTCCATAAAAAGGGTAATGCCGACGATGTAGGCAATTACCGCCCAATATCCTTACTGACCTCATTTTCCAAATTACTCGAAAAATTAATATATTCTCGCACCATCCGATTTTTAAACACCTGCAACATCCTGGTAAATTCTCAATTCGGTTTTCGCCAAAAACATTCAACTACGCACGCGATAATATTATTAATTGATAAAGTAGCAAAAGCCCTCGATAATATGTCTCATACTGTTGGTATTTTTCTGGACTTCTCCAAGGCCTTCGACACAATCAACCACGAGATTCTACTTTACAAATTATCCCATTATGGGATCCGTGGGAAGGCCTTGGAGTGGTTCCGAAGCTACCTATTACTGGTAGAACCCAATTTGTGTCCATTAATAACCAAAACTCAAACTCAGAATTAATATCTTGAGGGGTACCACAAGGCTCCCTCCTTGGCCCATTCCTCTTTATTCTTTATATCAATGGTTTCCAAAACTCATCAACAGTTCTCTCGTTTCTCCTCTTCGCAAACGATTCAAATATATCTCTTTCTCACAAAAACCCAAACATGCTTCTTGATATTTTGAATTATGAACTAAATTTTGTATTTGAATGGATACAGGCTAATAAACTGTCTCTCAACTTGAATAAGACTAATTGTATGCTTTTTAGCAACACATAAAATACTCTTCCAGGGCAGGTTTAAATAAATGGACTTAGCTTGGCCCAGACAACTTCTACAAAATTTCTCGGCCTATACATTGACAGTAAATTATCATGGAATGTACATATTGATTATTTGTGTAAAATTCTGTCAAGAAATACAGGTATTATATATAAAATAAAATGTTATTTTCATTCTCATGTATTATACACCTTATATGCTACATTATTATCACCCTATCTAAATTATGGTATATTAGCATGGGGGAACTGCTCGAAAGTAAATATTAATAAAAAAAAATCATTATTAAAAAAAGATCAATACGATCAATTAACTTTGCTGATATTCGCTCGCATACTGATAGATATCTCCGTACTGACAACATACTCAAAATATCTGATTTATACTATTACTGTATTGGCATCTTCATGTACCAGCTAAACAAAGGTGATTTACCCAATGTCTTTTCTCTCATGTTCATAACAAAAATAATGCCGTCCACTCAATTATCCAACCAGACAAATTGATCATTTTAACCTTTTCCGCGTCCGTACTGTATTTGCACTCAAAACAATAATTTATTCAGGACCAACATTTTGGAACGCGCTTAACGAGGAGATAATATAATCCCCGTCGTTAAATAGTTTCAAGCGTAAGCTTAAACAGTCCTTTTTAAATTCATATGACCCACTTTGACTTTGAAATTAAATGATTATGATATTATACATTGCACATTCCGGCCTTCTCCTATACTTATGTTCCTATGCATGCGCGCCTGTTCTCGGGGGGCCCTCGGGCATGCAAACGTGCTTGCCTAGATGTGCCACGTCCTTGTTTTTCTTGCTGGGGTCGTCGGCATGAATCGGCCTTTGTTAGGTCGGACAACCCATGTGGCTTGTCCGGCCTGGCAACGGCTGCTGCGGTAAGCTGGTTCATGCAGGTGATACTGTGGGGAGACATATTGGGCGCCCGCCCCCCCCCCCCCCCACTCATGTTTCGAAATGACCGCATGCGTGTTGCCAAAATGTCCGGTAAAGGGGTACTTTTCGTGCGACAAAGTCCGGCCCGAGAATTGTTAAAAAAAGGGGTGTATTTGACTTTAAACCCGGAGATTTCTTTAAAAAGTTTTTTTTTTTTCTCTCATCTCTTTGGACTCCTGAGAAATTATTCCGAATTTAGGGGGGTACATTGAGCATTTTTCCTGATTTAGGGGGTCTCCAAGGCAGGAAAAGCCCGCGAAAAGCCCACGAAAGGGGGGTTCGGAAATGTTGGCAGTCCTCAGATAGGGGGTGCTTTCAAAAAGAGGGAGCGAGCATATGCGTACCCTAAATAACACTGAGTGGGGGGCGGGATTGGGCGTGGCTCAGGTGAATGCGTTTGCATGCCTTGGGGCATTATGGGAGCAGACGTGCGTGGGTTTGAATACATGTTGGAAACAGGATTGTGTCTGGGCTACGGCCTACATTATTGTATACATTACTGTAACATGATTGTTCATGTCTACTGCCTTGCTCGGGTGACCTTGTTCAATGACCTCGTTTAATAACCTCAATATTTTAAAGTGACTATTGTCCCATTTCTTTGGTCACAAATTAATTTGCTTGCTGTATTTGCTAATTTTTTTGTTGGTGCTTGTTTCACGTTGTACAATCATCTTATGTTAAAGGCCCACTGCACTACTTGTAGCTACTTGCGCCCTCTATATAACAAACAATGCCTAATCGGTGACCATTGGTCCCCCATGATCCTCTTTTTCTTATGTTAACTGAGAGCTGAGTTGATGAGATAACCACCTGTACAGTGACCTTGCAGGGCGCTCTAATCCCTCCTGTAAACTATGGCAGATAAGCTTTAAGGCTTCTTGCCCACCTATTATTACTGTTATGTCCTCTACCATTACAACTACTTCAACCAAATGTTAGTTTTATTTATGGGAACCTATAATCTACAAACTGAGCTTTTTAATAGGTTCCTCACATTTCACTCTGTATATAAACCTTCCATTCATTACAATTAATTTCGACGTCTTTTCAAAGAATGAATTATGTAATGTGACACTTTTAGTATATTTCATATAATGTTCTAATTTTGTCAATTATGTAAATTCCTTTTATTTGTGAAATGTAAAATAAACTTGAAACTTGAAACTTGACCTTGATCGTGATAAATATGAATGAGAAATGGCTTTCTGTTATGAAGATATGGTCATGAGTCGATTTTCACAAAATGGCGCCTAGATGACGTCATGATGACCTTCAGTGCTTGAAAATCACGCAGTTCTAAGTTAGGGTAATATCTATCATCATGGCAAGGTTCATGATAATGGCTTTATTCAGTCTTGAGATATCATGCGAACAAATTCGAGGAGGAATAATAAAAATAAAAAAGAAAATCTTGACGAAATCAATAGGTGATACGTAGACTTCGTACGTATCACCTAATAATGAATTTTTCTTTCGAATGTATTCTACAAACTATATACAGGGGCTCTTTTCCCAGATGGCTATTCAAGCAGTTCAGGTTCCATATTCTCCATCCCGCACAATTTCACATCACCGAAAGGAAATTTATCTTTTCGATACGTCCAGTTGGTGGGGCCTGATTCATCTATGTCGGTCAAGGTCTGCAGGGAATCAGGTGAACGTGCATTTACAGTTAATAGTACGGGAAGGCAAGAAACTCAAGATACTGAAGTCATTCCTTACTCGTGTGCATGCAAAATGGATGTTGAGGTTTGTAATGCAGGAAATTATTTCTAGTATTCTTTGATATTGTACCTTTAAGCATGATTCAAGTATCCTGACACAAGATAGATCTCACTTTTGTTTTTGTTTAACGAAAGCCCAAAATAAGCATTAAACATAATAATTTATAACTACATTAATTATTACTTAAATTTCACAATATATTAGTAGACTGTTTTTATTGATTTCATGGATCTAAACAAGCAGTAAATAAAAAAAAATTGATATGTATTTTAAATCGTGTTGAAAATTATCGGGCTTTCGAATAGCTAATCTGGTCTTTTAAAATTGCATGTATTTGTTATCGATTTATCACTTTAATTTACTTTGAAAATACTTTAAAAATTGGTTCGTTAATATTGAAAATCACTTAGCACTGTCTAACAGGAGATTTCCGAAAAGAGAAATCATATTTGTTCTCTTCTGTTTTTATTTCCTTCTTCATTATTGCAGATAACATTCATTGCCAGAAGTGGTAGTGTAGCAGCTGCTCCTCTGATCGGAGTAGACCACATTCAAATTTTTGAAATACGAAATAGAGGTAAGTAGCTGAAAAAGCTTGAAGTGGGTGCATATAATGCCATAAAGTTCGATCTACATAAGATATATCTTGTCATGAACCTAAAACGAACGGTATAAGATATAAAGGTAAAAACCTTTCGATTCAGTTTCACGCTTTTTTTTTTTTTTTTACAGGCATCACAATTTTGAATGGATCGAGATTAAAAGTGGAAAATTAAATTATTGCCTCTTTATTTTATATAACAACAAGAAAAGAAAAACACCTATCACTTATTTCATTAGTTTAAAATCAATTATTATTTTTATTTTCATACTTTCTGATGTTTTGTTTTAATATTTTTTTTAGAAAGGTATTTTTTGGTTGTTGAGATAAATCTTTATTCAGATACAAAATCACGAATAACATCATATATACATATTCATAACAAGCACTTAATCACATGTTTAAATGAGATCAAATTATATATCTGTGATTACTTGAAAGCAGATCGTAGATGCATTTCATGTAAATCAGTAATTATCTCTATCCACTTAGTAGTATTCACGTCTGTTGTCTTTGTTTTATTTTCTTCAACTTTTAGTCTGTATTTCATCATAAACAAAACATATTTTGGAAGGTGTAGGATACTGAAGCAGCTCTGTCTGCTTTAGTCATCATCCGTGAAAATGATACAACTTTATCATTGCACTAATATTCATTAATAATCTGGACTGAACATCAAAATAGTAAGGTGTTTTGCTGTAGCACACGAGGAGTTTTTTATCTGACGTAGGACTGGGTCAAAGACTGGCGCGGTCTTTGACGCACGGTGTGAGAGTAACATTGACGCACGATGTGAGAGTAACAATGACGCACAGTGTGAGAGTCACATTGACGCACGGTGTGAGAGTCACATTGACGCACGATGTGAGAGTCACAATGACGCACGGTGTGAGAGTCACATTGACGCACGGTGTGAGAGTCACATTGTAAGGTGTTTTAATGTTGTAAACGATTCGTCATTTATCTGACGTAGGACTGGGTCAAAGACTGGCGCGGTCTTTGACGCACGGTATGAGGGTCACATTGTACAAAAAGTGAAGGCAAAATAAGCAGCGCTAACAATTCGTTGTATTACCAGCGTATATGGGCTAATTGCCTTCAGAGGGGTAATAAGGGCAGATAATGACGCAATCGAGATGACGCCTCGAGTGCAACGAGTGTTGAAATAGAGACCTTGAAGTACTGTTGGAACGCAGCTTACTCCCGAAATAACTGCTGCTGATTAAATTATTTTCACAATTAATTTTCATAAATTTTACCTCGAGTAAATCTCATCAATTTGTCCCAAGTAAATGGACCCATTTTTTCCCCTTTTGAATAACATGCTTAGCATTCTGCCTTGAATCCGTTGTCACGGGTATCTTTGGAACCCTGAACTTTGCCGCTACACCTCTGAACCAGACCGCTGACAGCCAAGAACACTGCAAAGAATACAGTAACAACAGTAAGTCGTCGACCAGTGATGTAGCATGGGTTAGCCATTGAGGGGGGGGGGGGGTGGCATCGATCGGCCTTACTTGGTGGATGGCAAATGAGATTTAACTAAGCATAGTAACAAGGCCATCGAAGACGGAGTCATGTCACCCCTTTCTGTGACATCGTACCCCTGTAGCTACATCCCTGATCACATCACAGATAGTATCTAGGAATATTTAATGAAATGTAATAATTTCAATACAAACTCAAGACATAGGCAAATAAGACGAAGGAGGGGGCTGCAGCCCCTTGATAATTATGACAGGACTAATATGCGGTGAGTGATGTGGTGTATTGATAAGGGGTGGGTCGGATTCGTCATTATAAGTGATGCATATCATCTTCTTAGCATTTTAATTTCCCTTCGTTTCCTGTTACTTTTTTTCTTTTCCCCCCTTTCTTTATCTCCCTTTTCTCATTCGATTTGGTAAATTAGTCAATCAAATTCATATACAAACATGCTTATTTATTGTAGCCCACCTACCAAGAGCTCGACGGACATGTCGTGGGGATCTCCTGTCATCAGCTGTCTGGGACGATCCCGTGTTCCAAGACTGTTTTGTGGGACAAGATACTAATGAGGTTTTGGACATCATTGCAAGGGTAAGAAATTAAGTTAGAATGTATTTCATACTCTTAAAGATGTAACGCTCTCATTTTATAATTTGCATATTGCCAGAGATTTATTACTGGGATGCAGGATGGGTCGGGGAACGAGTAGTAGTAGTAGTAGTAGTAGTAGTAGTAGTAGTAGGAGTAGTAGTATGAGTAGTAGTAGTAGTAGTAGTAGTAGTAGTAGTAGTAGTAGTAGTAGATGAAGCAGAAGAGGAAGAGGAAGAATTATAAGGAGAATGAGGAGGAGGAGAAGGAGGAGAAGAACAAGAACAAAAGAGAGAGAGGGGGTGAAGTGAGACAACAAATGGGCAACAAAGATAAAGAGAAAAAGAGTATTATTTCTTTTTTTTTTAATAGTTATACACCATTGAGTAAAGGCTAAACTTCTAATGAAAATAGACAGATGCACTTTCTATATTTGTAAAGGTTTTTTTTTCTGTAATATTCAATTTGTCTTAAAAGTCATGTAATGCGTTTATTCGGCTAAAAATAAAGCATCGTATACATTCAGTTTGTTATGTCATCAAAATCCTGGCAAATAATTATTATTTTCATCATTGTTCATCGAAACTTAACTTAATCATGTGGCAAATTTACTCTATGTAGTTGAAACGAATGGTAGGCAGCGGCGAATGAGCGGGGCACACTTAGCCGGTCGTTCGCCCTTTCCGTGTGTCAAACTGGTGGCGTACCTTAAGTACACAACAAGAACCCCCCCCCCCACACACACACACACACACACACACATTTCTTTCTCGGATTTTACCCTCGATCTTGCAAGATATGAATCCGTTTCTGAGTGAAAATGCTTCTCTCCAATTACAGGCAGTTGTGACGTCAGAGAATGTGACCGAATATTCTTACGACGTTAATGAAGCGCCCAGGAATGTCGCCGATATCAACGCGAAAGGTCTCGTAGCCATCTCCGATGCTTTGGAGAAAATCGTCAATGTCGGGAATTCGTCGACAGAGGTAATGAGACAGATTTTCTGTGATCCGACATAATATTTGTTGGCGACAACAAATATTTTTTGTTGTTTTAGGGCTTGCATAGGTAACGATTAGAATTAGATTAGGTTAATGGTAATAGGATAAGGGTAAGTTAGGTTTTGTGTTGGAATCTTTTTTTGTTTTGGGACACAACCCACCCTAATAAAAAGAATTATAATTCAATGGAAGTCCAATTAACTTGAATATTTTAAGATTAATACTATGAGGGTTACCTATCAGAGCTAGTTGCCTTTGATGAGGTATTTATATTAATTCATTTCGGGTAAAGACAAATCAATCAATTGATTGTTTTCTACCAGGTCACCAACAATACCCTCCAGATCGTCGACAACGCTCTCGGTGCTCCCGACGAGGAGTTCGTTTTACGCCGTCGACTTCCAAACCTCGACGAGGATTCTCGATTTCTTGGAGCAACAGATCACTCTCTTCCAGACCCAGGGCGACGGCAACAACCTCACCATCGTCGGAAGGAGCGTAGCTGTAGTGGCCCTCCAGATCCCAAAGGCCAGTTTGTTGGAAGGTTTAGGGTTCGCTACCCTGGCATCGCCGGACGGTGAAGAGAAAAGCAACGTGCTCAACGAGCTGAATGAAAATAAAACGATGGTTTACTTCTATCCGGGCAACATCCCGATGACAACAATCGATGCAACCATTGTTTTGCCACCAGACATCCTTGGACTGTTGCCTCCATATTTATTAGGTGCAATACACTACATGTTAAAAACCCAAACATTACATACAATTACATTATGAAACCGTCACCAAACTAGAAAGTAAACTACAATCATGAACTTCAAATTATGTTTCCTTCAATTCGTTACAATGAAAATTAATGAAATCTATTCGCAATCATTCAAAAAACATGAGGCTTACGTGATAAGCGAGCAGTTGTTTTCAAAGCGTGAATCCATTTAGCAACACACGTTCCTGTAATGTTAACTTGTGTATTGATATTAAATAGTGATATTGTCAGGTCTTCTGCCTAAACAACGACAACAATAACAACAACAGCAGCGATAACAACATACATCGAACTATGGTGAAATTAAGAGAACTTTATATGAGACCAAAAAAGTTAAATCAATCAGCAATGTTAATATGTGAGAAAATGGGAATAGCGTATCACCATTTGACCAAGATAAAAATTCACCAGTTAGAATAACGCGTACACCCCTTCTTGAAAGTCCCCCAAAAACAAATATTCTCCCATCTTCTCTACCATGCAGAAAATGGAACTGTTCCAGTGACTTTCTTCATATTCCAGACCAGCAAGCTCTTCTTAAGTCCAGACCAAGAATACGATCTCGGCGGTGGTCGTCGACTAGCGGTCGGCACCCGGGTCATATCAGCGACCGTGGAGGGTGCGGTCAATCGAAGTTTCCTGCAGGGTGGTGAAGTGGAGACAGCCTTCCTTGAACTGAATGTGAGTTCGTTTGATTCATTAAAAAGAGCAGCGGAAAAACTGCGTGGTTTAATCAATCTGAAATGATATATTCACTGTCAACACGTCATTTGTATACTTTAATTTTATAAGAGCCAATATGAAATACAATCTACGATTTCTCTTAGATATATAACAAGCAAATGGCTACGATATTACACTAATGCAAGTTGCACACGGGGTGTCATTTCGGTTACGTCATTGCCTGCATAATTACCCCGTGCGTCAGGCAAATGAAGCCTTTTGGTATTATGCCCAGTGCTCACACGTCATCGTTTCCTTAACGCAAGGGCGGTGGGGCGACTTCCATAGTGGGGGGGGGGGGGGGGGTACAAAAAAAGGTTCTTTCTGGAAAAAGGGGCATCTACAAAGGGAAATCTCAAAGCGAAAATATACAATATTTTAGTATTGGTACCTACCCCTTCAATGTGATTACATTATCAGGGATGCTTTCAATACGTTTTTTTCTCTTTACGCACCTTACATGATATTGCTTAAGCATCATACTTTGCAATTGGGTGTGATGTTTATTTGCGAGCAAACGAAGCGAGCGAGGAAAAAATGTTAAGATTTGTGAGGTCGCAGTGCGAAAAAATTACATCTCATAAAGAGGAAAAAACAAACAATCCTGATGGGAAGACTGAAAATACCTTTGATAAGTAACATTATTTGTTGATCTTTAAATGCGAGCGAGTTTTGGGTGAAATTGCTCTGCTTGAAATTAGATGCGCGTTTAATGATGAGACTAAAAGCGGTCACTTGTCGAAAGGGATAAGACACGTATTAAAAAAGAAAAGGAGCACGTGTCAAAGTACAAAAGGTAATTATCAGAGGTGAAAAGAGGGCATTTTTTACAGATTTTGATAGGGGCATATATTAGAGGTGAAAATGGGCATTCAAGAAAAGGGGATAAATCCCTTATTAGAAAGGGAAAAGGGCACGTATCATTGTTAAAAGGGAAATTATTAGAGGTGAAAAGGGGCACTGATCAGATATGAAAATAGGCACTTATGAAAATGAAAAGGGTGCACTTGTAATAAAGGAACAAGTGCAAATACTTGAAAGAAAGGGGGCACCAATAACATTTTAAAAGTGGCATTTATCGGAGGTGAACAAGGTACTTATTCGAAGTGAAAAGGAGTAATTTCTCGATAAATGCCCCTTTTAAAATGTGATTGGTGCCCCCTTTCTTTCAAGTATTTGCACATGTACCTCCCTTTTTTTTTACCAGGGTCCAGTGATATGGAATTCAATACCCTCTAACATTTAGAATAGCTCTTCAGTATCTGTTTTTAGAAGGAAATATAAGGCATTTTTATTATCTAAATATTAGGTTCAGCATTAGGCTCTTATTTTTTTTTTTTAGTAGGTTAGTTTAAATACTTCATACCTAGTTTAAATACCTTATTTTGTGTTCCTTTTTGTATGTGTTTTTATGTTACATATTGTATATCTTGTTTTCTTAAAGGGTTGGCCTCTTACAAGGTCTATTTTCATTTTGGCCACTGCCCTCCTCGCTTTTATAATTCATCTTATGTATTGGCATACATGTGTCTGTTTATATATGTATGTTTATCTGTTGATCTCTTTAGGAGAAATAAATGAAGAAAAAAAAAGAAAAAATGAAAAATGAAAAAATGAAACATTTAAAAGGTCATTTACCGGAGATGAAAAGGGGAATTTATGAGAAGAGAAAGGGGCATCTCTCAGATTTTAATAGGGCAAATATTAGAGGTGAAGGGGGCATTTATCAAAAAGTAAAAAGGGGCATTTCTGGTACCTGAAAAGGTGTACTTACTAAAGATAAAAAAACTGGCACTTATGAAAATTGAAATGGCTTTTCTTGCAAATGAAAATGGGAACTTATCGAAGAAAAAAGGAAAAAAGGGGCCCGTATCGAATTAAAAGGGGCACTTATCAGAGGAGAAAAGGGGAAGGGCGATTTCGTTCCGTTCAGCTTAAAATTTTAAACAAATTCAAAATTTTACTCTTGGCTGAACACCGGCTGTTCATGAGCCAGATTTTACTTTTGTATACATGCACCTATCGTCAACCTGAAATATATGCAAACTAATCAACGGTGGGATGTTGCATTGTGGTGGGTTGAGGGAACCATAATCCATAGAGAAACCATCTAACAAAATGCACCCCAAAAATTAATGTATATAATATTTGTTCAACATTTTACCCCTTTAGAAATAAAAAATCTTGATCCGCCCCTGTATTGTGTGTCTGCTTCGTCCTTTACCATGTAGGTGACTCGAGACAGTGAGGCGGTGGATAACAGGACGTGTGTGTTCTGGGATAAGACTAATCAAGGTGGCCGATGGTCGTCAGAAGGATGTCGACGAGAATACAACCCAGACATCAATAGGATACGATGTCTTTGTGATCACCTGACAAGCTTTGCCGTTTTACTGGTACATTATTATTTCTTTTCACTTCATTTAATTTCATTAAAAAAACGCATTGGACACATGGTAAATGGTTGGAAAGAAGTCTCCGTAGAAGTGTCACCGTGGAATACTTCTCGGTATTAGAACCGCTATCGTATATTACTGTCCTTTTTAATGTTGTTCATCTCTCTGCAATGAATGGATTTGCAAGGTTTAGATTTCAGGGTCATTACAGCGGTAAGGAATTGAACGTTATCACCACCAGAGTGTGATGTAGGATCTTAAAGCCCCACTGCACTACTTGTAGCTACTTGCTCCCTCTATATAGAAAACAATGCCTAAGCGGTGCCCGTTGGTCCCCCATGATACTCTTTTTCTTATGTTAATTGAGAGCTAGGTTGATGAGATAACTACTTGTCAGTGACCACGCTGGGTGGTATAATCCTCCCTGGCCAAACTAGTGCAGACGGGCTTTAAGATATGTCGAAAACAGAGGCGGCGTAGCCAAATTGTTTAAACATTTGACTATTGATACGAAGGTCGTGGGTTCGAGCCATCGTGCGGCACTATTGGTCTTTTGCAATTTAGACATCAATCTTTATTTGCCACTTTTCACCCAGGTGTTAAATGGGTATTAGTATGGGAAGGAATTCCTTGAGTGCACCGGAATCGACAGGCCACGCCTAGTTCGAGCTGGGGTAATATTGGAGTGGCTTGGATACTGTACGTGGTAGATGTGAGCGCTGTAAAATAATCAATATTACATGGATCATTCATTTGGTGAACCCGTAGACATGTATTCAAATTGTAAAGTGATTAAATGTATGTGTGTCTCTTTCTCCCTCTCTCCCTCTCTTGGAATGCTTCATTCGTTATTTGTAGGATGTATCAGGAGATATGGGCCTCTACGTTTTAGATGTGTTAGGTATGATCGGCTGTATCATCTCCATCATATGCCTAGTGATCACACTTGTTACCTATCTAAGCATGAAGTAAGTGATCTTTCATAATATTCCCTCTGTCTCATCAAACGTCAATATGTTACATACTAATTTTGTGTAATCTTTGACTAATCATTTGGAAATCTTGAGAACAGCTTAAACCCGGGTTAGAAGCGGTATTTTGAAACATGTTCTTTAAATCAAAGTATTATTTTTATCAAATATCATATTTCAAAGATTATTTAACCGATCTGTCGTCATGTAAATGGATAGGAATGGATAAAGCTATAACAAAGATAGGCCTACTATGGCTCAGGAAATGACGATACTTTAAATATGTGGAATAAGTTACTCATTGAATTACTTTCATATGAGTTAATAAATTGTGATTGATTTTTATTAATAGCAATATTATAGTAAGCAAAAATGATGGTTATTCTGCAAAAACAATTTGGCAGGAATTGACAAAACTACAAGCTTTCAAGTTGTATATGATATTTTGCGACTTTAAAATGTTGCATTTGTAGGTCATAATTACTTGTGATTTACCATCTCATCTATATGCCAGAAGAACAATTTATATGGGCGTAAGTCTGTTTAATTGGAAGGAATCTGACAGCACTTTTCATGCTTGATAATTATTATCTTTCGCTTGTGAAACTTTTCGGAACTGGACAAAATTCTGGAGCAGCTCCCTGAAATGTGTGCAAAATTATGTTGAATTTTTCCAATCCCCAAAGCTTTAGATGGTTGTCTTTTCGACATTACAATCCGGAGATTACGAGAACGGACCCCCAAAAGGTAAAATCCTCGGGCTTGATGTTCTTTTTAGGGACCATGCTGCCATCATGTCGGCCTGTATCATTCTACAACTGTAAACAAATATTGATAATCAAATTTGATCATCCTTTTCAATATAAACAGAAAACTACGCTCGAAGCAACCTCAAAGGATCCTGATCAACCTTTGCTTCGCGCTTCTCGGGCTCTATCTCGTGTTCGTCATAGGTATCGACCGCCGTTATCCGACCGCGGGTTGCGTGGTCGACGGTTTTCTCCTCCATTTCTTTCTGCTGTCGTCGATGTCGTGGATGTTGGTGGAAGCTATCAATATGTACCTCCTCTTCGTCAAGGTCCTAGCCGTCACCGTGTCTTATTTTATGCGTAAGGCCGCGCTTTTTGCTTATGGTGAGTGCCTTGGTCTAGTAAGAAATAATGTGGAGGTGTCGTGGTATAGAGGGTTGTTTACTTGACTCGCAATCCTAGGGTTTGGGGTTCAAGACCGATCCCAGCATTATAGTCCTTTGGCAAGACATTAATCAACACTTGCCACTCTCCACTTTCATAGGGGAGACTATGTTAATAATTGCACGACACTCATGAAGAACAGCATTGATGCTGATGGAACTTTCCTGTTTAAACAAAAGTATTATCATTATTATCAGATTTTGAAAGGACATGTAACTTAGTGGAATACTGCCCCAGCGCAAATGATCCCGCTCTTATTTGATTATAGGTGTCGATTCAGGGTTAGAGTTGCAATACGCTTTTAGGTTACGGTTAGGTTAAAGTGTTCGTTTTAGGGTTGAGGTTAGGAATTCGATTACAGCCACCGAAGCATAGTCCTACGTCCCATTGTATCATAAGTCGTACGATTTATTTTACCACCTTGGGCAAATGCCTCCTCCTTCATAGCCGGGAAGCGTGCTAAGCTATTTGAAACACACACAACAAGTTTGCCACTATTATAAGGTGTCACATTTTACGCGCTCGCCAAATTTAGAAAACTGGAGAAAAAAAAGTTAACATTCAGGCAGCGGGAAGTCAATCTTCCTGAGAAAATTAGACCCTTTCACCTAATTCACCTATATTGATTTTTTGACATCTTTAAGTCTTTCTGATATTATATTTTTGTTTACAGGTTTGCCTCTTCTCGTGTGTATCGTAACAGTAGCAGTCGATAGCTCCCTCTACTTGGGAGACGGGACTTAGTAAGTTAAATATTTAAAATTTCTCATAAATCGTCATCTTGTTTAAAAGGCATAATAATATTTTTGAAAACTGACGTTGAAGGTATCCGATTTCGCCATTTTGCATTATTCATTGAAAATGTGTCGGCCCGTGTAGTTTCATTGTATATGCAATTATTGATGAGTTGTTTTAATTTTGAAAACCTATGTCGACAAGGTCGTCATTTTGCGTCTTTTCATGGTAACTGTATAGGCCCTTTGAGCATGTACTTATTTCAAAGTAATAATGAATTGTGATTTATTTGCTTCTTGTTTTGTTATCACTATCGCTATCATTATATATAAATTATTGTTATTATTATCAATCTTATAATTCGTCAATATTTTGTTGAAGAGAATAACACCGTGATAAGATGGCCTCTCTGTTCTCAAACTTAAGTATGGTGTGTTTTTCTCTCTTCGCTTAACAGTTGCTTTGTCAAGCCGGGTCCAGCCCTGTATTACGGCGTCTTACTCATCGTCGCTCTCTTGCTTGCCGCCAATTTCATCATCTTTGGTCTCGTCATGCAAAGCTTGTCATGCCGCAAATCCGTCGCTGACAACAAGACCAACCAAGCCGGCCGCGATGAGATGTGGCGACGGGTCCAGAACGCCGTCGCCATCTCTGTCTTGCTTGGTCTGACATGGTTGTTCGGTTTCCTCGCCATCGGTGGTGCCCGTCTTATCTTCAACATCCTCTTCCTCATCTTAAACTCCCTCCAGGGGTTCTTAGTCTTCCTCATGTTCTGCGTCCGGCAGAAGGAGGTCCGTGAGCAGTGGGTGCGATGGATGCACTGCAACTTCGCCGAGCCCAAGCCCGGTCAGCGTCGCAACGACGATTGCGTCAGGGCAAAGTAAAAGAAAACTGGGTCGCAGGATGGTCGAACGTCCTTGGCGACTTCGAGCAGTCAAGGTATTAAACCGACAAGTGGAGGAACAGTTAGCACCAATGCCACAAAGTGACTTCCAGGAAAGTAATACATTTGGCATGAATACATCGCCAGACCAGCTGACCAGTCTAAAACACGAGAATAAAATGGGATTGATAGTATTTTTAGTAGTATCCTTATATTATGAGCTTTTAAAATTCTATAATTATATTATTAGTGATTAATTTTATTTAATTATACAATGTTGCATATCGAAAGCGAAACATACTGTATAGTTAAAAAACGTAAATCTCATTTAATCCTATATTTTTGTTAGGCCTATGATTCACCCAAAAGATTCAAATGAATCTAAATGATTTTATGAACGTTAACAAGCATGAATCTTGCCAGAAACTTAACCGCTATCAATATCATTTATTTAATTGCTTCAACGATTGGAATTTTGTATTGTGCATTGGGCATAATAAGATTAATGAAAAAATATATCCTGCTCTAGCGCTTACTAAGAAAAGAAAGCAAGTTACTCAGCGATTGTCTGCTGGTTTCAGTGTAGTTTATAGAATTGTCAAAGATATCCTGCTCTAGCGCTTACTAAGAAAAGAAAGCAAGTTACTCAGCGATTGTCTGCTGGTTTCAGTGTAGTTTATAGAATTGTCAAAGATAATTACCATGTTTTAACTATCTTTGAATCGTTGAGTGTCTATATAGGACACTACATGACGTGTATTGTGCTGCGCTGATATTGATGAGCTAATACATTTACGTATGCAGTTTGAATTTTGAAGTTTTTTTTTTGTATACAGGCGTATAAGCGTAGATTTCACATTAACAAAATTAAAGATTTCAAATGAAGTAAAATGTACGGAAAACAGGATAGTACAAAGTTTATAAATATATAGATGTGACAGGCAAGGTAAACAAAATGTTAAATGTGGGGAGCCTTAATAAAAAGGCTCCCCTACTGAGTATTAAAAAACACAATATAGTAGGTCTGAATTTAAAAAGTATTATAGGAGGTGAAAACGGAGTAGTATAGTATGAGATTCTAGAAACGTACAAGGAGAGTGAATTGGAGAAGAAAAGAAAAATAGAATAAGAAAATATTATAATAATGATCAGTATGAGAATGTGAAGAAGGGAAGGAAGAAGAAGAAGAGGAAGACAAACAAGAAGTGGAAGAAGAAAAAGAAGAAGAAGAAGAAGAAGAAGAAGAAAAGAAAGCAAATTGATGAAATCAATGGCATTGTAAAATAATAAAAGTATGTATAACTACCTGTACGATCCAGCGCGGCATTAATATTAATATTATACATACTTACTCAAAAGGAAACACCTGAGCTTTCGTTTAAAAGAACTAATGGAGGGGCTTTCAACTAGTTCGTTATTCAGAATGTCAAAATGAATGTGGATCTATTTCTCGTAGAAAAGCTTCATGTATCTTAATTGTCAGTTTTGTGGTATTTGAATGTAATTTGCAATTCACATTTCAAACATTATTGGATGAGGGAAGAGAACATGAATATATTTTAGGCTGATGTCGAATAATAAACGTTTAATCAGACTGACAGGTATTTCGTCCTTTCAAAAACTGGTATGTATACAGCTGTGAACAAGCATGAATTTTTATTGATGAAAGTTATAAGAGAATATTTTGGTAAAGGGAAGAGTACTCTTATTATAGCCAGACATTAGTTTGCTCAGTTACTTACAAAGAGTTGACCATCTTTCTCTCCTTCCTAGGACTACAATTCGAGACAGCGCCATCTCGTGTTAAAATAAACAAAAAATGATAGCTCAGAACTTCAGGACTGGTTTGTAGACCAATATAATAAAATGACCTTCAAATGAGCAGGTCTAGTCTCCATACTTTTGTGTTTAAATCAGTCATTAACAAGGAGTATATGGATAGCTATCGGATCAAGTTAAACCGTAATGCCAGGACTCACTTTATAATCTTTAAAATTCTCTTTAGAGACAGAGGCAGAGAGTGAGAGAGAGAGAGAGAGAGAGAGAGAGAGAAGTAAAACAAAAAAGGAGAGAGAGATGAACAAACGGGAGAGAGAGAGAGAAAGAGAGAAAACAAAGAGAGACAGAGATAATGAGAGAGAGAGGAAAAAGTGTAAGAGAGGAAGAGGGAAAACAAAGAAAGGCAGAGAGAATGAGAGAGAGAGAGAGAGAGAGAGGAAAAAGTGAAAGAGAGGAAGAGGGAACCAAAAAGGGAGGTAATAGCAACATAAGGAGGGAAAAAAGAAATGGGAGTAAAGGCAGAAAAAATAGAAACAGAAGAAGAAGAAGAAGAAGAAGAATATTAATGGTAATAATAAGTTGGAAATGTCAAAAAGATTTGTAAACAATTCCTAAAAAAAAATAAGGTAGAAAAATAAAAGCAATTTGCTACACACTGACCTTATTTCAACCCCAAAATATGGGATCTTGATAAATATAACATGTCTATTTTAACTGAAGTCCATTCACATTTGCAATGCATACAATTATCGATGTTATAATTGTAGTCACATTTGTATAGCATTAAAAACGGACGTCCACTGTGAAATTAAGTTGGTTTTAATAAAAGCAGAAAAATGAGAGGAAAACATAAGTAAAAATTTGAGCAATATCCGACTACAAATTGGAAGGTTTTGAATTTTGTATGTTATCATCAGTGAAACTGGCGACAATGTGACGTATCCAGCGAGTTCCTCTTCAATTTGCTCTATTCAGTAACATGTCATAAACTTTCATTTTCTTAGTAATTGATGAAGGAATAGATCTTTGTTCATACAGGTGTTTTCTTTAAACATGTTTGCAATAATCATATTTAGGGTAAATGTATGATTGAAAATATTCCTAGGGGAAAATGAGAATTTTTGAAGTAGATTTTGTACAGGCAAATGGAAGGGAAGCTCGCAAGATTATGTCACAGAGTTGCTAATTTTTTGTTTGATTGATAGCACCTTTGACAGTTCATGACTTTCTGAGTTTTAATCGCTCAGCCCCGAAAGGGGTCGAGTGGTCGAGTAGCTATACCTATTCGTGATGCCTGGCTTTCACAGCCTCTGGTTGCTTTTATTGTGGCTCGGTTCTCCTCTGGACCTTTCCTTCACTCTCTCTTTATCTGATTCTTACCCTAAAATCATACCCTTTATATACTCTTCAAGCGAGTCCCTCTATACCACGAAGCATGATAATATCTCAGGGTTGTAAAATAATTAGCAATCAAACATAACGAGGTTGTTTAAAAGCCATTGTTCCCCTTAGGCCAAAACAAATAAATCATTTGGTTGTCCTCAACCGCCCGCTCGTCATTTTTGTTTATGTTTTAAATAATATTGTTTGGAGGGAGCGATCTTAAAAGCCAATACAGACATTTGTTTTCCATTGGTGTATCATGTAATACATAAAACATAAGACAAAAACAAAAACATGGTGTCGTTTGCTGAAAGCCAGAAGGGCGTCAAGACTCTATAAGAAAAAAAGTCTATGAGCAGGCACGGTCTTCCGGCTTCCAGCACAAAACATAACAAAACAGTTATATGACTTTATACATAGCAAGAATTTTAAATACAATTCTGAATCACATCATAAATAAATTCAGGTATGAATATAAATGTAAAATGAAAGTAGAATAGGAGCAGCATCACAATCGAAATACGAGCAGAAAGAGAAAGGAAAAAAGAGCTCAAGCTCGAAGGACTGATAAAAAGAGAGAAATATAGGGAGAGTTGGTAAGGGTCCAAAGGGAAAGGGGAGAGAGAGAGAAGGAGAGATTGCATAATTTCTAACCAGATTATTATGCATGACAGAAAATACATCGCCATAGTAATGTAGACAAAAAAATCAGCGGCAGAGCTAAACAACGGATGTTTTTGACCCACAGAGGTGATAAGGTGGAAAACTTTCCCACCCAATCCCTACACATTTATTTTACTGGGTGGGTAGAGAAAAAGTTAACAAATAATCATAAGCGCTATTATCGCTATTATTTTGCTTAAAGCTGAGAACTTCGTGTTATTTGTGCATTATAGATGTGCATGGAATTTGGAAGAAAAGAATTTCTGAATCTGGCTCTACGGGTAATTGGTACACGCAGGCGGATTCCTGAGCGGTTAAAAGTAAAACAAGAAAATAGTGGATGTGATGGGTCTTTCATAATATAAGTTATTTTAGTCAATAAGCGATCTTCAAACAAAACTGATAGGGTTGGTAATTCAATGCCGATAACACGTTGAGCAATTTTCCTAGGACGTTCGAGTTTAGTTTTGTCTGCTTGTGTGAGATTTCCATAAAAACAAATGAGATTGAATAGAAGAACACTTTGAATGATAGATTGATAGAAAAGATGCAAGATCGTCCTGTCAACGTTAAATTGTTTGAGCTTCCTTAGAAAAAACATCCGTTGATTAGCTCTACTGTGTACAGCGTTGGTGTTCTTATTAAATCATAGCTTATCATCAATCAAGGTACCAAGATACTTATATTCATGTACGTGTTCGATTGCCTGTTCATGAACATACAAAGGGATATGATTAACGTCACCACGTCGAAAGTCTATAACAATCTCTTTGGTTTTTGAACATTCAAATATAGGTTGTGGCGATCGCACCATTCAACAAACTGATTAACTTAACAAAAATACTCATTCTCACTATTTCCTCCCTTAATGAAACCTGTGATTGCAGTGTCATCAGCATACTTTATAAATGAACATCATTGACTGGTACTAGTGCAATCACTGGTATACAGTGAAAATAACAGGGGAGAAAGGACACACCCTTGTGGAGCTCCTGTATTGGTTACCAAAGTAGGTGATTGAATATTTCCAAGTCTTACTGATTGTTGTTTATTCGTTTGAAAGTTATGATTCCACAGCACTATTTTAACATCAACCCCCATTTCTATCAGTTTATTTATTAAAAGGTGAGGAGTTATGGTATTGAAAGCACAATAGAAGTCAATGAAGGTACATCTTACATATGATTTGTGGATATCTAAATGACTATTATATTCCATGAAGAAGGACAAGAACAGCGTCCTCAACTCCCCTATTCTGTCTATAAGCAAATTGAAAGGGGTCAATAAATGAACCAGCTTGACTCAATATATGTTTTAAAAAAATCAACCTTTTCAAACATTTCATGACATTAGATGTGAGTGCTACAGGGCGAAAGGCATTCAGATATGTGCTACTAACTTTCCTATTCCCTTTTGGAACTGGTATAATCGAAGATGTTTTCCATATTTGTGGTATTACACCTAGATCCAAAGTTAACTGATATAATCTCGTAAAAAAAGGAGCTAATTGTTGATAACAAGTCTTAAGAACCCGATTTGGGATGCCATCAGGTCCAGTGGCCATCTTTACCTTTACTCTTCTTAAGATGCTCCTTACATCTAACTCTGATATTACAATGCTAACATTACTTGTGATTTTACTTAACAAGGATTTACTCAAGCATTCATTTTGATCATGAAAATCATTGCTATCAAATCGTGTATAAAATAAGTTTAAATCATCTGCAAAATCCTGGTTACATTCAGTCATTTTTTGTTTGCTCTTATAACCTGTAATCGTTTCCATAGCTCGCCATGATGCGCGACTATTGTTCTGTTGAAAGTCTCGTTCCAGCTTACATTTATATTCGTGCTTACATTTATTAATTTGACGATTTTTTTAACTTTGTAGTTCTCTGACCGACGAATTATTGCCATCAATAAATGCTTTCCGTTTATCCTGTAGTAATTGCTTTAACTCATTAGAAACCCATGGCGTATTATTTAGATATATTTTCACCTTCTTGCTTGGTATCAGAATATCAACGCAGAACCGTATGTATGCGGTGATCGTGTCAAGGGGATCAAAGTGCGTCCCGTTGCCAGTTTCTTCTTTTCAGTACGCAATTCTCTATTTATTAAAATTGCCATTTTTATTTTCCTATGTCAAAATGCCGTTCATTCAAATCAGGTTCTGAGCATTCTTAAACTCATTTTAAAGCATATCTGTATTAAATAACAGGATAGACCACCCCGCAAGGTCACTTGACTGGTGGTTATCTCATCAAATCAGCTCTCAGTTAACATAAGATAAAAAGGAGTATGGGGGACCAATGGCCACTGATTAGGCATTGTGTGCTATATAGAGGGCGCAAGTAGCTATAAGTAGTACAATGGAGATTTAAAAGGTGCTGTATTTCAAAGCCATAAATACTTTCTGTGTTGGTCTTGATATTCATTGTACGTTAAACTAGTCTTTTATTATATTAAAGTGTTTTATAGACTTTGTTTGTTCAAATGCTTGACATCCCAATGATTAAAAAAAAAAAAAAAAAAAATCCGCCCGCCTGCCCCTACTCCAAAAAAGCAATCGAGGACAACCAAATGAATTTTTTTTAGGCTCACGTAAGCTAGGGACATGGATATGCAGAGTGGAGGTTTGAAAATAGGCCCATTTCACACCGGATCTGCGTAGAGATTGCGTAGTGTTGCGTAACGACTACGCCAAAGTTAGGCTGCGTATTCATGAAAAAATAATGCTTCGGCGTAGTCCCTGCGTATGTTATGCGTAGGCTGGCGTACGGTGGCGTATGATTACGTACCCAGTGCGTAGGCACCGAGTACCTTCGTCGTATGCAATTGGCGTAGGGTTACATACGCTTACGTAGGCCTGGCGTAGGGTTGCTTGCGGTTGCGTAGGCCTGGCGTAGGGTTGCTTACGGTTGCGTACGGTTGCTAACTTTTTGCGAAAGCGCCGTGTAAAAATGCGATAGACACTCGTAGGAGCCGCTAGTGTCGCCATTGGCGCTTTATAAACTAGTGTTCTGCCCCTAAAGCCACTGTTGCCTGCTGTCCAGAACACATCACTACTGTTGGAATTTACAGTTGGTTGGGCCCTCGGCCCTCATTTCAATCAAACAAAATTACACATAAAAACAGATCCTCAAACGTACACACAAGCAAATAAACCCACACAAATACATACATATTTCCACAAAACATAATAACATTTCGCATGAGGCATCAGTTTGTGAATCTTATCTCTTTTTTAATTTTATTTCAACAGCCTGAGATGTCAAAATCACAAATTGAATAAACCATAACAAAACAAAAAATGCCAGTCAGAAATACCTTGTAATATTAATTATACAAAATAAATTAAAATAAACACTTGTCTTCATGAAAAGAATAAATAGGAGAATAACTAACACAAATTACATTACTTTAACCGAATCACGAAGTAATGATTACCAAAATGATAAAAACAGTCTAAAAACTGACAATAAACTCCTACTGACACTTTGGAAATTAAACTGTGTAATTTAACAAGACTTTGACATGTTATTACACATGGACATACTCACAAGATTCATGTCATCATGAATTAAAAATCATAGCAACAATAACAATCTTTCATCACCCTGAAACACTGATTAAACATTTCTTATGATTCACAGTTCATATAAACCCATATAAACATTCACCATCAGCATCGTCTTGTGTGCTGTGGTCGGACTGGCGTAGGGTAGCGTACTATTGCGTAGACATGGCGTACAGTAGCGTAGTGTTGCGTATGGATGGCGTTCAGTAGCATAGTGTTGCGTATAATTGCGTAATTTATGCGTATAGTGTCTACGCCGAAGGTTCGCTAACAAAATTAAACATGTTTATTTTTGTGCGTCCATCTCGCGTACCCATTTGCGTCCCTCAGCGTACAGTTACGTAGGCCGGCGTAGGGTTGGGTACGCTCGGCGTAGTCGGTACGCAGCACTACGTAACTATACGCAAGGCCCGGTGTGAAAGCCCCTTTAAGGAGGTAAAACCAAAGAGAATTATAGCTGTTAGTCCCTCACTCTCAAAAAAGAGCTTCCTGCTTAACTCTTATCCTGCCACAGGGCTAATCCCCCCAGTGCCAGATTTATAACGAGATAATTGGATTAACGCGATGGTACTAACAATAGAGCGTGCAAAACACTAGGCCAGTCCAATAGGCATGAACAATAACTGCTATTACGAATGTTTGCTAGCATGCAAGAAGCAGCGTAACAATAGCGTGCACGCAGCCTCATGGCAGGCTATGAGTTAAAGTGGCATTCCGTCACAATAGGATGAAATTGCGCTTGATTTTAATTTATTTTGTTGGTTCAGAGTTTTCATAACTTTCAGTAAACATCTAGTTTGGATGTTGCAGACTGTCACTTATCAGGGCGACTCAAAAATATACGATATCTTTGCATAAAACTGGATTGTAATCACACGCACACACACACGCACGAAACACACACATACAACCGCTCAAACACACGCCCACACGCAGGTGGTTTTGTTTTCGAGTTAGTTTCGAAAAGAAGAACAGCACCATTAGTAGTTCATGTTATGTATGTCTTTGTGTGTGTGTGTGTGTGTGTGTGTATGTGTGTCTTTGCGTGCGTGTGTGTGTGTGTGTGTGTGTGTGTTGAATGATGTATACCCAATGAGTTATTATGCTCCTTGGTATACCTACACATGTGATTCTATAATACAGAGGTAGATGTACTTATATGTTTGTAAGTTTGTAAGTGTGATGTGTGCAAATACTTAATATTATTTGAATTGAGAAAACACTGTTGTATACATGGTATATATAATAATGTGTATTATGTACACGCATTCATTTTTTTAAAGCATTTAAAAAAATAATATCATGTGAATAAAGTACTCGCGTTTTTTTAAATGTTGTTTGTATTTTGGATTATACATTTAAAGTAACTTAATCATAAAACTCCGTTTAGTCTCATTTGACAACGCCCCCTATCGTCAGAGTCCAGCAGCCTCTAAACATGTTAGCCTATGGACTTTTACCCCCCCCCCCCCCAAAAAAAAAAAAATTATTAACAGAGGGGTGCAATTGTGCACATCAAACTCCCCTACTTTCAGCCAAGTATTTCATTGTATTATGTAGTTTGGTAGGTTTATTTTACTAACTGTTTAATTATCAGATATCAATGATAGTTTAAAGATATGGAAAAGATTCTTGTATTTAATATTTAGCAAAGCAATCTCACATACAAAATCACTATCAAGTGTCGTCTGATCCGCCGATTGCCTTCTGCTATATACTTTCTATAGACGGCGAAATAGCTATGTTTGTGCTGTCGAAAATGAGACGACTGGAGCAATATGAATATTGGAAACGGTCGAAGGATTTACAATTCAAAAACTCGTTTATACCCTTAAATATCATTTTGAATTTCCTTCAATATATTTATGGAAATGGATAAATCACCAATATAACTGCTAACTCATATGATGTACTTATCATACACTCGTGTTCTTTTAATATCATTACGTCAAATATTATGACTAACCAATTCGAACAAACATCAAACGGAAGTTAAAGTTTGTTTAACCTAGCAAGGTTTCTTTACGAATCATAATGTTTTAATTCCGTGTTTATTATAATTTAATGACCTCCTATTAAGTGGAATTTAAATGAGGAAGTCGCTCTTGCATGATATAACACAATGCAACCATGCAGCTTCCTTCAAAAGGAAACTTCAACTTCCAGGACTACATAATTGACATAAATAACTATTTACAGTCCTTTACGGTATTGGAGTTCAACAACATTTTGTGAAGTCATCCTTTAGACAAATAATAACATTAACGTGGTAAGGCAACCGATTGTGTAGGAAAGAAAACAAACATAAAATCTTTTGATTTTTTTTCTTACGTCAACAGTTATTCAGGGAGGCCTCATTACATCAGCTTCAATGATGTTCTTCATGTTCCTAAGATAA
Organism: Strongylocentrotus droebachiensis; assembly: GCA_035222895.1. Taxonomy (NCBI): domain Eukaryota; kingdom Metazoa; phylum Echinodermata; class Echinoidea; order Camarodonta; family Strongylocentrotidae; genus Strongylocentrotus; species Strongylocentrotus droebachiensis. Next base: position 25,460 of record JAVYIG010004343.1, on the reverse strand, counting down.
AAAGTTGTAAACTTGTAAGAGAGAAATTTGGAGGGTTCTGTGTAGCTGTCTGATGTGTCGGTTTATGGGGGGAGGGGGGGGGGGGGTAGGTAACACACCCATAAACACTGATGGGAAGTAGAATCCTTTCCCCAAATTATTGTTATGCTTAGTATTTATTATGACAGTGAAACAAGTTACGTTGTAAAAAACATAAAGAACAATCTAGCAAAATGTAAAATCACGGTAAGAGAGAGAAAAGAGAGAGAGTGAGATAGCCAGATAACGGAAAGTGATAATAAATAGTGGAATTGTTGAAAGGAAGAGAGAGGGAGAGAGAGAGAGAGTGGGGGTGGGGGGGGGGGTTGAGAGTGAAAGAGCAGATGAGAGATATATAATTAATCAAAGAGTTCGACTTCGACCGACAATGGACATGGTAATTTCTATGTTATCAATAATATAAGTAATCAAAGAGTTCGACAGACAATGGACATGGTAATTTTTATGTTCTCAATAATATTGTCTAACAGTATAACACTTAAAAGCGTAAAATGAGTCTTCCACCCTCCTAGCTATAGAGCAAAAGGATCATATATCCATAACGTAACCTTTCATACAAGTGCATTTTGTTTCCATATATACCTGACATTAAGGAAGTTTAATATTTGTTTTCTTCGAAAAAGGAGATTTCGGTATCGCATGACAATGACCACAAGAGAATCACTATCCGGTTGGATAAAAGCGAAGAGAATAATTTATATATTCTGCTGTACCTCAAGATCTATGCCATTTTGTATTTAATGTCTAAAACCTTTATCTTCCGGGGGCTCCGCCCCTGGACCCCAAGCCAATTTATGCTCCACTTTTTTCGCTCACTACACTCCACTTTGAAAAACGTTCCGCGGGGCCAGCATGTAACATGTAAGAGTGGTGGTGATACAGATTTTTCTTCTCCCCCCCAAAAAAAAATACTTTTTTGCTCATTACAACACTGCCCCTGAAAGTTGAACCCCCTGGAAAATCCCCCCCATACCAAACTGCTTCCGGCGCGCCTGCTCCCAGCTATAGAGCAAAAAGGATCATATATATCCACAATGTAACCTTTCATAAGAGTGCATTTAGTATCAATATATACCTGACATTGAGGAAGTGTAATATAATATAGGAGGGAGATTTCAGTATCGCATGTCAATACTTTCCAGTTGAATGAATGTCAATTATTAGAAAACAATCAGGGAAAACCAAAACCATTCACGGGGCTACTACGCTTCCATGCATGATGGAGTAAGCCATCAAACATGAACAGACAAAAGAACGACGGAAAATGAAACAATCAGTTTATAAAAGCAGGAGCAAATATTTCCACTGTATTACAAAATTCAGTCCGACATGATTATGAAGGCAAAGATAATTTATTGTGTGCTCTGCTGTACAACAAAGATATGTGTATTGCATGTCCGTCGTTATCTATCATTTTGAGTACCCAAAACAAGCCATTATGGAACTTTATAAACGGATAGCTATCTTCGCGATAATCTGCACAGGACTTTGTTTGGCAGTTGATCCAGGTAAATAATCTCACTAATTATTTACACTCTGTTGATGCTCAGACATAATTTATAATTTTGTTGTTTAACCTAAATCAGAACTCAACCTTGTCTTTCAATGAAACCGATGAAACTATATTTGTTTTTACCTATTCAGTGTTTGCAAAGTTAATAATTAGTTCCCCAATGCATTCTAAAAAGAAAGACTACTACCTGTGCCTTTAACTCTCCCACTGTTTTATTTATAGTAAGTACGATTACAGTTTGTTTCAATCTCGATATCAATATGGCTACAGTTTAAACCTGTTAACCGAGACATTCATTACAGATCAATAGAATAGACCGACAGTCCACGATACCATCCCTATGTGTATAGTATCGGTCTCATGAATCCTTAAAAAGATTGCCAGGCCCTCAAGCCACTCTCTCGAGCTGTCGATCTCGTGGGCCTTCGGTCTCGTGAAGCAGGATTACATTTTCATAAATACCCGCGAGAGCAAAATTGTCGGTCTTGTGGGCTGTCAGTAATGTGTGCCGCCGGGTTCATAAACCGTGACCTAAACTATGAGAAGGCCCGCAAAACTGAATTTGTTGGTTTGAAAAAGTGCATGTAGCTTGAAATGCTTCTCCGATATTTGTTTAAGCATATATTTCATACATGTATGTTTTACCATAGATCTCTGGTTGTTAATACCTATCATTGCTTTAATCTTTTTCCTGACTCCATTTGATATTTTTAGATTGGTCATGTGACTTTGAAGAGGACAAATGTGGAATCATTGAGACAGAAGGGAGCTGGACAATCGACAGAGGTACGTGGTAGACATTATCTGCAACGTCTTTGCCTCTTCCTAAAACACATCTTCTGTTGACTATTCAGCATTTACAAACGAAGATTATGGAATCAAATACGTAACAATTATATCTATTACATTTCAGTTACCATTGCAATCATCAGTCATAAATATTAAGAGGACCGTTGGCTTGGAATGACGAGCAAAAAGCAGCTGTCGCTATGAAAGAAGAATGACCCGGCAGCACTTTCATACGAGAGATCCTTGGTTCGGTCGGTGCTCAGTGCTCACATCCTTGGACAAGGTGTTTCGAGTACAAATGTCCCTCTCTACCCAGGTGTGAATACAATGCTGCGTCATTGATAATTTAAAGGGTCCTAGATAAGATCAGTATTAAATAGGACCAAATTAATATTGTGTTTAACTGCATTGAACAAAATCGCGATAATAACAAATAATAATAATGTATTTTCCTGTCGAATGGATACAGGGGCCTATTTGTAATTAAACTCGTTTCCTACAAACTATATACAGGGGCTCTAAGGGCAGATGTGTCTTCAAGCAGTTTGGGTGACATGTTCATATTCTCCATCCCGCACAATTTCACATCACCGCGAGGAAATATATCTTTTGAATACGTCTTTGCGGGGCCTGATTCATCTATGTCGGTCAAGGTTTGCAGGGAAGCAAGTGAACCTGCATTTACGGTTGCTTATATAGGAAGTCCAACTTCAGATACTGAAGTCGTTCCTTACTCATGTGCAAGCAAAATGGATGTTGAGGTTTGTAATGCAAGGAATTATTTTCTAGTTTTCTTTGATATTCTACCTTCAAGCATGTTTCAAGCATGCGTACACAAGATAGATCTCTTTCATTTTATTTTTTAATTGTAAGGCCTAAACAATATTTAAACATAATCATATCCACATGAAGTATTATTTATATTGCACAATATATCATAACATTAAAAACAAAATAGATTCCAAGGGTCTAAACACGCAGTAAATGAAGTTTTATAACTGTTTTAAAATGTGTTGATCATTGTCAGGATTTCGACTAGCTTACCTGGCTTTAAATAATATTATACATGCATGAGTTTTGGAGTTTATCTCTTACATTTATTTTCAAAATCCGAATTGAGAATATTATTAAAGATCACTAGCACTACCTAACAAGAGTTTTCTTAAAAGAGAAGGCATATTGTTCTCCTCTGTTGTTTTTTCCTGTATTCATTATTGCAGATATCATTCATTGCAAGTAGGGGTGGTGTACCTCCTCTGATCACAGTAGACAACATTCAAATATATGAAACATCATATATAGGTAAGCTCTTGAAAATGACATTACCCTGGAAGAAGTTCGATCTACAGAAGATCCATCTTGATATGAATCCAAAGAGAACGACTGAATTAATTAAACCCCCATTTAAATACATCGTAATAGAGATGTGATTCTAACACGAAAGCAAATACTTTCAAGAAATAAACTGAAGCTCAATGTCAGAACCATTTTGTATTGCCTTTTGAAACCCTGTCCGGATTACGTATTATATCAATGTCGTGTTCGCACGACCATGTCAATATATGACGCCTATCGCACACTTCACGATCCTCCTGCGATCGATTTTCTAGGAAATTATAATTATATCAGATATGGAAGTCTAAGCTAATATCATTTTCCTGATCTAATTTGTAAATAATAATAATAATGCTAACAGGAATTTTAGTGCATTTCATTTTCCTACTAAGATTCACAACCAATTCGGCTTCAAAATATATATAATCGCCACACTGGTCTGACGTCACTGTGAGCCACCATTTAGCCACTTCTCCTCAGAGGAAGCATGAACTCGCTTGGAAGTTACATTTTATTAATCATATGACTATTCAGATTCACGGTAATCAAGATTTTACACGTTTGAATGTCCATATGAAATGCTACTGCAATTAATCAAAAATCGGTTCATAGTAAGATCATATAATATGCGGTGGGCTTTAGTAAAATCGTCTCAGGTTCATTTCTTTAAAGAGTCATTGCGATCTTATTCAATGTACTCCATTTTCAAAATACACAGATCCGCTTGTAACAAAGCAACCATCAACTGAATCATTCACTTCGACCACTTTTACCACTTCCTTGGAAGGTAAGTGTCATTTTCATTATTAGAATATATCTAACATCTCAGATTTCACTAGTCTAGATTCCTTCATATTTCACCTCCAATTTTGTTCTATGTACCTTGGATTTTTTTCTTTCTTGATTTTTATATAAATAAATAATACTCGGTATGGTTTTTCTCCATAGCTGTGCCACGTGACTAAAAGGAAAAGGTAGGATTCTTCACTCAGTTTTAATTTTGTTTAATTTTTAGCAGATGTTTCTGCATTCACTGATAAATCAAATTAAAAAAACATTCAAATAACAATAGTATATAATATAATTGATTTACATAAAAAGTGACAACTTGAATACACACAAATAAAAATGCATAATTAAAAGCTTGAAAGTATGGAGGTAAGTAAAAAAAAAAAAATCAAGATAAATGCAGAGGCCAACTATCATAAGCAAGAATGCTTTTGATCAAATTCCTGCTAGCTTTGAAAGCTCATTCAGGATTATTTCATTTTGAAAAGTAAAATCATTGGCCCCCAGTCCCCCTCGATCGACTAGAGCTCACCTGAATTTTTTGTTGGGGGGTGGTACATTTAGCAGTGTTCCGGATTTTTATTTGTTGGGGGGTCTCCAAGGCAGGAAAAGCCAGCGAAAAGCCGGCGAAAGGGGGATTCAGAAATGTTGGCAGTCCTGAGATAGGGGGGGGGGGGGTGCTTTCAAAGGGAGGGAACGAGCATACGCGTACCCTAAATAACACTTAGTGGGGGGAGCCGGGCATCTACTGTACATGATTGCACTTTTTAAGCGCTGGCGCGCTGGCGCACTTTACGTCTGGGCTATAATAATACCTTGCAAAATAACGAAAAATTATTCTGAAGTTTATGAAGTGCTTGTTCGCGCACGTCGCGCAACTACTCTTAATGATCGTGACATACTGTATACATGTACGTGTAGGCAGGGGCGTCGCTAGACCTTTTTCAGTGGGGGGGGGGGGGGTGTAGAGGCCAACGATAACCGACAAAATTAGCGACCAATTACCGACAAAATTAAATGTCCTATAAGCCCGGGGCCGAAGGCTAAATTGTTTTTCCTATGGACTATCTATAGTACTTGCATAATATGCGCAAATGCTCATTTTCCTCGACGACATAAATATACGAATTATTTCGTAAACTTAGTCAGCATCATAGCTGATATATTTTAATGCAGGCGCGGAGCTAGGATCTTATTCTACGGAGGGCGGTATAGTGAGCAAGCGAATCACTTAAAGAGCGCTCATTAGGGGGTGTGGATGATAGGCCTCTAAATTATTAGGAAAAGAAGACGATTTATTGTACCTTTCTCGACTGTTAATCCTTGTCTAAATGAAGTCCCCCCCCCCTCTCGCGCGAAGCGCGAAAGCTTTGACGTTTCATTAAATTATTTTGAAAAGAAGACGATTTGCTGTACCGTTCTCTACTGTTAATCCTTGTCTGAATTCAGTTTCTCTCCCACCCGCGCGAAGCGCGGAAGTTTTGGAGTTTCATTAAATTATTAGAGAAAGTAGACGATTCGTTGAACCTTGCTCGACTCTAAATCCTTGTCTGAAAGAAGCTTCCCCCTCCGCGCAAAGCGCGAAAATTTTGAAGTTTCATTACATTATTAGAGAAAGAAGACGATTCGTTGTACCGTTCTCGACTCGTCTAAATGAAGTTTTCTCCCTTCGCGCGAAGCGCGGATTTTTTTTTTGGCGTTTCATCACAATATAGAGAAAGGAAGACGATTCGTCGTATCGTTTTCGACTCTTATTACTCCCTATTCATCTGAATTCAGTTTCCCCCTGTTCTCGACTCGTCTACATGAAATTTTCTCCCTTCGCGCGAAGCGCGGATTATTTTTTGGGCGTTTCATCACAATATAGAGAAAGGAAGACGATTCGTCGTACCGTTTTCGACTCTTATTTCTCCCTACTCATCTGAATTCAGTTACCCCCTCTCGCGCGAAGCGCGGAAGCTTTGACGTTTCATTAAATTATTAGAGAAAGTATACGATTCGTTTGTACCGTTTTCGACTCTTAATAAGCCCTATTTGGTGTACTGTTTTCGACTCTTAATTCTTATTTGAATTCAGTTGTCCCCCTTCCGCGCGAAGCGCGGAGGTTTTGACGTTTCCTTAAATTATAGAGAAAGTAGACGATTCGTTGAACCGTGCTCGACTCTTAATCCTAGTCTGAATAAAGCTTCCCCCTCCCGCGCGAAGCGCGGAAGTTTTGACGTTTCATTAAATTATTAGAGAAAGAAGACGATTCGTTGTACCGTTTTCGACTCTTAATAAGCCCTAATTGTCTGAATTCAGTTTCCCCCTTTAGCGCGAAGCTTTGACGTTTCCTTAAAATATTAGAGAAAGAAGACGATTCGTTGTACCGTTCTCGACTTGTCTAAATGAAGTTTTCCCCTTCGGCGCGAAGCGCGGATTTTTTTTTGGGCGTTTCATCACAATATAGAGAAAGGAAGACGATTCGTCGTACCGTTGTTGACTCTTAAACCTCTGATTTCTTTAGCTGATATTATAGGAATGTGAAACTTCGAGAAAATACAAGTATTGTAGTTGTAGTCACTCTCGAAGTCGTCACAGCGGATAAAAAGTCACAGTTCGTAGGGAAAAAAACTTGTCGGCCGACCGACAATATACATCTCAACGACTTCAAACTTCTGCATTGATATAGTATACGAGGAGCGAGCAAGAATACCGACACAGCTGACCCGACACAGCAACATATTTACCCGTGTCTTTCTTGCTCCTCGACGAGACGACTCCACCCAACAACCCCCTTCTCTCTTTTACTCCCACTCCTCCTCTCTCAGACTCTTACCTCTCCTCTCTCTCCTCTCTTTCACCCCCGTTTCTTTTGTTTCCCTTTTACTCTTTTTTCTTCTTTTTTCCTCCTTTTCTTTCTTTTCCTTTCTTTCCTCTCCTCCCTCTTTTTTCTTTTTTCTCTTTCTTTCTTCTCTTTTCTTTCCTTTCTTTTCCTTTCGTTCCTTTCTTTCCTTTCTTTTCCTTTCTTTCTTCTCTTTTCCTTTTCTTTTTTCTTTTCTTTCCCTTTCCCTCTCTTTTTTCCCTCCCCCTTTTCTCTTTTTTACCGACGGCAGCGCAATTTTACCGACAATATCCTGACAGGTGTGGGGGGTGTCGCACCCCCCCCCCCACACCCCCCCCCCCCCCCTTTGGCGACGCCCCTGCGTGTAGGCTATACAGTTATACATACATAAACAAAATAACTAATTTCACATGCATTATGCTTAAATTGAAACAATCACTTTTTTTCTTCTTCTTCTTCCTTTTTTTTTTTTTTTTGTTGTAATCTCAGGGGGGGGGGGAGAATATTTGTACAGGCCACCCCCCCCCCCTCCTTTAAACGAGGGGGGATGCATCCCCCCGGGATTTACGCCCCTGCCATAATGTAACCTTTCATAAAAGTGCGTTTAGTATCAATATATGCCTATCAATAAGGAAGTGTAATGTAATATAGGAGGGAGATTTCAGTATCGCATGTCAATAAACACAAGAGAATCACTTTCCAGTTGATTGAATTTTAATAATTAGGAACCACTCAGGGAAAAAACAAAACCATTCACGGGGCTACTACGATTCCATACCTAGTGGAGTAAACCATCAAACACGAACAGACAGAAGAACGACAGAAAATGAAACAATCATTTTACATAGAAGCAAGAGCAAATATTTGCACTGTATTACAAAATTCAGTCCGACATGATTATGAAGGCGAAGATAATTAGTATGACTGTGCTCTGCTGTACAACAAAGATCTATGCATTGTATGTCCGTCGTTATCTATCATTTTGAGTACCCAAAACAAGCCATCATGGAACTTTACAAACGGATAGCTATCTTCGCGATAATATGCACAGGAGTTTGTTTGGCTGTTGATCCAGGTAAATTATTTCACTGATTATTGTTTACATCCTGTTGATGCTCATGCAGACATAATTCATAATTTTGTTTGTTAAAGGTAATACAAAGTTTTGGTAATTTTTGAAAATTGGCTGGATAGTGATCCTTTACAATTTGTATATATTTGGATGCCCCTGTGGATGTATTATAAGCACCAGAAAATTCAGCCCCTAAAACACTTCTGCTTTCGGGAAAATTTGAAATTAAAAATTTATCGGTGCTCCCGGTAAATTTTGATGAATTTCAAATAGCGCCTACGGCCAAACAATGGTAGCTGCGACCATGAAAATCTCAGAACATGTAGTCGTGGAATATAATTTCCAAATGGGAATAGCCAATCGGTCGATATTCTAGTCAAGAAACATTATTTTATAGCTAAATTGATATCTTGACCTTGAGAGGGAGCTATACAACACGAACAGCTTATTATTTACAATTTCATCACTTTAGACTCGATTTCAACAGCGACAACGGTTACTGAATATTGTAGGATCACATATGCTTCCAATATGTTAATTTGAACCAAATTCATGACCCCATACCAAAACTTTGTATTACCTTTAACCTAAATCAGAACTCAACTTTGTCTTTCAATGAAACCGATGAACCTATATTTGTTTTTACTTATTCAGTGTTTTTGCAACGGTAATGATTAATTCCCCCAATGCATTCTAAAAAGAAAAAATACTAAACTTGTGCCTTTAACTCTACCACTCTTTTATTTATAGTAAGTACGATTACAGATTGTTTCGATCTCGATATCAATATAGCTACAGTTTAATCATGTTAACCGAGACATTTATTAACGATCAATAGAATAGACCAACACTCCACGGGGCCACGTGTATAGTATCGGTCTCATGAATCCTTAAAAAGATTGCCAGGACCGCATGCCACTCTCTCTCGAGCTGTCGATCTCGTGGGCTTTCGTTCTCGTGAATCAATATTACATTTTCATAAACGCCCGCGAGAGCAAAATTGTCGGTCATGTGAGCTGTCAGTAATGTGTGCCGCCGGGTTCATAAACCGTGAACTAAACTATAAGAAGGGCCGATTTGAAATCTGCCGGTCTCTATACGGCCGTGACCGTATTAAAGGTAATACAAAGTTTGGGGATTTTTTGAAAATTGGGTGGATAGTGATTCTCTAAAATTTTGATATATTTGGATGCCCCTGTGGATGTATTATAAGCACAAGAACATTTAGCCCCTAAAAGCACAAGAAAACACTTTACCGGTGCTCCCGGTAAATTTTTACCATGAAAATCTCAGAATGTGTTGTTGTGATATATAATTTCCAAACGGGATAGCTAATCGGTCGATTTTAGTCAAGAAACATTGTTTTATAGCTTAATTAATATATTAAACTTGAGAGGGAGCTATACAACAAGAGTATTATTATTTACAATTTCATAACTTTAGACTCGATTTCAACCGCTAAAACGATCACTGGATAGTGTAGGATCGCATATGCTTTCAATATGTTCATTTTAACCAAATTCATGACCCCTTACCAAAACTTTGTATTACCTTTAAAGTTGACTGAAACATTTGACAATAACGAGAGGCCTTACAAGTTCATGTAGCTTTTAATGCTTCTCCAATATTTGTTTAGCATACATTGCGTACATGTATGTTTTACCATGGATCCCTGGTTTTACCCATCATTGCCTATCACCTATATCCTGACTCCATTTTATATTATTAGATTGGTCATGTGACTTTGAAGAGGACAAATGTGGAATCATTGAGGCAGAAGGGAGCTGGTTCGTGAACCAAGGTACGTGGTAGACATTTAACTGAAACGTCTTTGCCTCTTTGAAGAGGACAAATGTGGAATCATTGAGACAGAAGGGAATTGGACAATCGGCACAGGTACGTGGTAGACATTTTACTGAAACGTCTTTGCCTCTTCCTAAAACACATCTTCTGTTGACTATTCAGCATTTACAAACGAAGATTATGGAATCAAATACGTAACAATTATATCTATTACATTTCAGTTACCATTGCAATCATCAGTCATAAATATTAAGAGGACCGTTGGCTTGGAATGACGAGCAAAAAGCAGCTGTCGCTATGAAAGAAGAATGACCCGGCAGCACTTTCATACGAGAGATCCTTGGTTCGGTCGGTGCTCAGTGCTCACATCCTTGGACAAGGTGTTTCGAGTACAAATGTCCCTCTCTACCCAGGTGTGAATACAATGCTGCGTCATTGATAATTTAAAGGGTCCTAGATAAGATCAGTATTAAATAGGACCAAATTGATATTGTGTTTAACTGCATTGAACAAAATCGCGATAATAACAAATAATAACTAGACTTTAATTCGTCACTTTGACGAATTAGGTGATACGTGCTATTTTGTTATCATGAAAGTGTGCCGATGATGATCTAATGATAATGATCATAAATACGATAAAGACCATGATTAAGAGTGGTATAGCGCTCCCTTCAGGTATTCGATGGAGATTTGTAGAATCAGGATTTCAGAAAAAGTCGCCTAACATGCTAACTAAGAAAATTCTGACATGTCGCCTTTAATTGAAATTTTCACTAAGATGATGTCATCGAAATGATAAATGATGTACGTCAATATTGTAGATAATTTATTAGCTACACCGTATCAAAATTTGGAAAAATATAGAGTACTCATAAGCTAGATAGTGCTCAAAGATCAATGTCATGAAGATTCATGATGTGAACGAAATTCACCTTCCTTAGGCATAACACGCAAATTAAGAAAATTCTGAAATGTGGCCTTTAATTGAATTTTGTACTATGATGACGTCAATGAAATAAAAAGTAGTGTGTATTTATCTTAAAGGCAATTGCCTCAACTACAAGATACCGAAATTTGGAAGAAAATCAGTCAAAATTATGAGAAATACACTAAATTTTCAATAAATATAATGACGTCATAATATGCAATTTTGTATTTTGACTTCCAAGGCGTCTTGATGACGTCAAGATGTATTGAATGGCCAAATGAGATATGAAATCATATCTCTGACTCATACTCTATCTAAATATGAAAAAAAATGGCAGTCCTTATTCACCCCGATGCACTTTTTATGACATGTTTTTGCCCATATATGCTATGTAATACATGAGCTCGCGCGCACGGATATTTTTCTTGAACGGACGCTCATTCCGTTATTAATAGTGATAAAGAGATGAACATGGTATCAAATTGTTCAGAAAAATATGAGGAATATCCTGTCAAAACAAATATACAAGGAATTTTTTTTCGTTCGGCCGTGACAAACGAAAACGTGCAAAAATGCGTGTTTTGCGCGATTTTTTATGAAATGCTTATAATGGCCTGAAACGTATGCAAAACAAAAATTAAACGATTTTGAGCAATTTAAAATTTTACGCGCGCGTTAACGCGCGCACGTACGCGTACGCGCAGTTTTGCGCGCATTTATTGACCTGAAATTGACCGGACAGATATTGATCTTAATCCTGATAATTATAAATGAGAAATTCCTTTCCGTTATGAAGATATGATCATAAGTTGATTTTCACAAAATGGCGCCTGGATGACGTCACGATAACTTTGACTCTCTAAAAAGTCACGCAGTTCTAAGTAAGACTAAGATCTATCATCATGGCAAGTTTCATGATAATGGCTTTATTCAGTCTTGAGATATCCTGCGAACAAATTCGAGGAAGAATAATAATAAATAACTAGACATATAATACTTGTTTGGAACAAGTATAGGTGGGCTGGTCAACTAAAATTTGAGACAAAATAGAGCAAAAATAAGCGACATACTGCTTACAAATTCTTAAAAAACAATATCATGTAGATTCATAACGTGAACTAAATTCAACTTCTATAGGCATAACACGCAAATTATGAAGTTTTTTACATGAGGCCTTTAATCAAAATTTTCACTATGATGACGTCATCAAAATGAAAAATGGTTATTACTGCGCTTGTAGAAAATTGTCTTAGCTACAACATATCGAAATTTTGAAGAAAATTGATCAATATTTACAGAGATACAATCAATTTTACATAAATATGCTGACGTCATAATATGCAAATTCGTATTTTGAGTTCCAAGGCCATTGTGATGATGTCACGATACACTTAATGGCCAAATGAGACATGGAATCATATTTTCGACTCATACTCTATCTAAATATGAAATAAAAATTGAGGATCCCGGTGCATTCCAAAGGGCTATAACGGATTTTGTATAGGCATGTTTTTGCCCATATATGCTATGTATTAAAAGAGCTCGCGCGCACTGACATTTATCTTGAATTTACGCTCATCTTGTTAATAATGGTCATAAAGAGATAAACATTGTATCAAATTCCTTGAAAAAATATGAGAAATATCATGAAAGAAAAAAAAATGGCGATTCTATGTTTTTTAATGGTGTTACGCGCGAAAACGCGCGCGCATGCTCGTACGCGCGATTTTTTATCAAATGCTTAAAATGACCTGAAACGTATGCAAAATAAATTTGAGACGATTTTGAGCATTTAAAAAATTTGCGCGCGCATTGACGCGCGGACGCACGCGCATGCGCGCGTTTTTTGACCTGAAATTGACTGGACTGATATTGACCTTGATCATAATAAATATGAATGAGAAATACCTTTTGGTTATGAAGATATGATCATGAGTTTATTTTCAGAAAATTTCACAAAATGGCGCCTAGATGACGTCATCAGTGAAGGTCAAGGTTGAAAACATTACTGTGTTTTTTCCATATGCCTATACATATGTGTGCCAAATTTCAAAGCATTTGATTGAATAATTTCAAAGTTATCTTGCTAACAAAAAGTGGGTCGAAATAAGAAAAATAAACTAGACATATAATACTTGTTTGGAACAAGTATAGGTGGGCTGATCAACTAACATTTGAGACAAAATAGAGCAAAAATAAGCGACATACTGCTTACAAATTCTTAAAAGACAATATAATGTAGATTCATAACGTGAACTAAATTCACCTTCTATAGGCATAACACGCAAATTATGAAGTTTTTGACATGAGGCCTTTAATCAAAATTTTCACTATGATGACGTCATCAAAATGAAAAATGGTTATTACTGCGCTTGTAGAGAATTGTCTTAGCTACAACATATCGAAATTTTGAAGAAAATTGATCAATATTTACAGAGATACAATCAATTTTACATAAATATGCTGACGTCATAATATGCAAATTCGTATTTTGAGTTCCAAGGCCATTGTGATGATGTCACGATACACTTAATGGCCAAATGAGACATGGAATCATATTTCCGACTCATACTCTATCTAAATATGAAAAAAAATTGAGGATCCCGGTGCATTCCAAAGAGCTATAACGGATTTTGTATAGGCATGATTTTGCCCATATATGCTATTTATTAAAAGACCTCGCGCGCACTGACATTTATCTTGAATTTACGCTCATCTTGTTAATAATGGTCATAAAGAGATAAACATGGAATCAAATTCCTTGAAAAAATATGAGAAATATCATGAAAGAAAAAAAAATGGCGATTCTATGTTTTTTAATGGTGTTACGCGCGAAAACGCGCGCGCATGCTCGTACGCGCGATTTTTTATAAAATGCTTAAAATTACCTGAAACGTATGCAAAATAAATTTGAGACGATTTTGAGCATTTAAAAATTTTGCGCGCGCATTGACGCGCGGACGTACGCGCACGCGCGCGTTTTTTGACCTGAAATTGACTGGACTGATATTGACCTTGATCATGAAAAATATGAATGAGAAATACCTTTTGGTTATGAAGATATGATCATGAGTTTATTTTCAGAAAATTTCACAAAATGGCGCCTAGATGACGTCATCAGTCAAGGTCAAGGTTGAAAACCTTACTGTGTTTTGTCCATATGCCTATACATATGTGTGCCAAATATCAAAGCATTTGATTGAACCATTTCAAAGTTATTTTGCTAACAAAAAAGTGGGTCGAAATAAGAAAAATAAATAATAAAGAATAAATAATAAAGGCGATTTTAACAAAAATATAAGGTGGTCTGTATTAGATACAGCCCACCTGATAATAAATAATAAATAAAGGCGATTTTAAAAAAAATATAAGGTGGTCTGTATTAGATACAGCCCACCTGATAAATAAATAAAGACGATTTTAACAAAAATATAAGGTGGTCTGTATTAGATACAGCCCACCTGACTAGACATATAATACTTGTTTGGAACAAGTATAGGTGGGCTGGTCAACTTAAATTTGAGACAAAATAGAGCAAAAATAAGCGAGATACTGCTTAAAAATTCTTAAAAAACAATATCATGTAGTTTCATGACGTAAACGAAATTCACCTTCTATAGGGATAACGCAAATTATGAAATGTTTGACATGAGGCCTTTAATCGAGATTTTCACTATGATGACGTCATCAAAATGAAAAATAGTTATCACTGAGCTTGTAGAGAATTGTCTTAGCTACAACATATCGAAATTTTGAAGAAAATTGATCAATATTTACAGAGATACAATTAATTTTACATAAATATGCTGACGTCATAATATGCAAATTCGTATTTTGAGTTCCAAGGCCATTGTGATGATGTCACGATACACTTAATGGCCAAATGAGACATGAAATCATATCTCCGACTCATACTCTATCTAAATATGAAAAAAGATTGAGGATCCCGGTGCATTCCAAAGAGCTATAATGGATTTTGTATAGGCATGTTTTTGCCCATATATGGTATGTATTATAAGAGCTCGCGCGCACTGACATTTATCTTGAATTTACGCTCATCTTGTTCATAATGGTCATAAAGAGATAAACATGGTATCGAATTCCTTGAAAAAATATGAGAAATATCATGAAAGAAAAAAAAAATGGCGATTCTATGTTTTGTAATAGTGTTACGCGCGAAAACGCGCGCGCATGCTCGTACGCGCGATTTTTTATAAAATGCTTAAAATGACCTGAAACGTATCCAAAACAAATTTGAGATGATGTTGAGCATTATAAATTTTTGCGCGCGCGCTAACGCGCGGACGTACGCGCACGCGCGCGTTTTTTTATCTGAAATTGATCGGACGGATAATGACCTTGATCATATTAAATATCAATGAGAAATGAATTTTGGTTATGAAGATATGATCACGAGTTTATTTTCACAAAATGGCGCCTAGATGACGTCATCAGTCAAGGTCAAGGTTGAAAACGTTATTGTGAGTTCTCTATATGCTTATACATATGTGTGCCAAATTTCAAGTTATTTGATTGATCCATTTTCAAGTTATCTTGTGAACAAAAAAGTGGTAAGAATTAAGAAAAATAAATAATAAATAATAAAGGCAATTTTAACAAAAATATAAGGTGGTCTGTATGATATACAGCCCACCTGATAAATAAAGGCAATTTTAACAAAAATATAAGGTGGTCTGTATTAGATACAGCCCACCTGATAAATAAATAAAGGCAATTTTAACAAAAATATAAGGTGGTCTGTATTAGATACAGCCCACCTGATAAATAATAAATAAATAAAGGCGATTTTAACAAAAATATAAGGTGGTCTGTATTAGATACAGCCCACCTGACTAGACATATAATACTTGTTTGGAACAAGTATAGGTGGGCTGGTCAACTAAAATTTGAGACAAAATAGAGCAAAAATAAGCGACATACTGCTTACAAATTCTTAAAAAACAATATCATGTAGATTCATAACGTGAACTAAATTCACCTTCTATAGGCATAACACGCAAATTATGAAGTTTTTGACATGAGGCCTTTAATCAAAATTTTCAATATGATGACGTCATCAAAATGAAAAATGGTTATTACTGCGCTTGTAGAGAATTGTCTTAGCTACAACATATCGAAATTTTGAAGAAAATTGATCAATATTTACAGAGATACAATCAATTTTACATAAATATGCTGACGTCATAATATGCAAAATTCGTATTTTGAGTTCCAAGGTCATTGTGATGATGTCACGATACACTTAATGGCCAAATGAGACATGAAATCATATTTCCGACTCATACTCTATCTAAATATGAAAACAAATTGAGGATCCCGGTACATTTCAAAGAGCTATAACGGATTTTGTATAGGCATGTTTTTGCCCATATATGCTATGTATTAAAAGAGCTCTCGCGCACTGACATTTATCTTGAATTTACGCTCATCTTGTTCATAATGGTCATAAAGAGATAAACATGGTATCAAATTCCTTGAAAAAATATGAGAAATATCATGAAAGAAAAAAAAATGGCGATTCTATGTTTTGTAATGGTGTTACGCGCGAAAACGCGCGCGCATGCTCTTACGCGCGATTTTTTATAAAATGCTTAAAATGACCTGAAACGTATGCAAAATAAATTTGAGACGATTTTGAGCATTTAAAAATTTTGCGCGCGCATTGACGCGCGGACGTACGCGCACGCGCGCGTTTTTTGACCTGAAATTGACTGGACTGATATTGACCTTGATCATAATAAATATGAATTAGAAATACCTTTTGGTTATGAAGATACGATCAAGAGTTTATTTTCAGAAAATTTCACAAAATGGCGCCTAGATGACGTCATCAGTCAAGGTCAAGGTTGAAAACCTTACCGTGTCTTGTCCATATGCCTATACATATGTGTGCTAAATTTCAAGTGATTTGATTTAGACAATTTCAAGTTATCTTGCTAACAAAAAAGTGGCGAGAATTAAGAAAAATAAATAAATAACTAGACATATAATACTTGTTTGGAACAAGTATAGGTGGGCTGGTCAACTAACATTTGAGA
Source organism: Strongylocentrotus droebachiensis (assembly GCA_035222895.1). NCBI lineage: Eukaryota > Metazoa > Echinodermata > Echinoidea > Camarodonta > Strongylocentrotidae > Strongylocentrotus > Strongylocentrotus droebachiensis. The sequence goes on along the minus strand of JAVYIG010004343.1, from coordinate 8,306 downwards.
CAAAATAGAGCAAAAATAAGCGACATACTGCTTACAAATTCTTAAAAGACAATATCATGTAGATTCATAACGTGAACTAAATTCACCTTCTATAGGCATAACACGCAAATTATGAAGTTTTTGACATGAGGCCTTTAATCAAAATTTTCACTATGATGACGTCATCAAAATGAAAAATGGTTATTAATGCGCTTGTAGAGAATTGTCTTAGCTACAACATATCGAAATTTTGAAGAAAATTGATCAATATTTACAGAGAAACAATCAATTTTACATAAATATGCTGACGTCATAATATGCAAATTCGTATTTTGAGTTCCAAGGCCATTAAGATGATGTCACGATACACTTCATGGCCAAATGAGACATGAAATCATATTTCTGACGTATACTCTTTTCAAATATTAAAACAGAATTGGGGTCCAGGTGCATCCCAAAGAGCTATAATGGATTGTGTATAGGCATTTTTTTTGCCCATGTATGTTATGTATTACAAGAGCTCGCGCGCACTGACATTTATCTTTAATTTACGCTCATCTTGTTAATAATGGTCATAAAGAGATAAACATGGTATCAAATTCCTTGAAAAAATATGAGAAATATCATGAAAGAAAAAAAAATGGCGATTCTATGTTTTGTAGTGGTGTTACGCGCGAAAACGCGCGCGCATGCTCGTACGCGCGATTTTTTATAAAATGCTTAATATGACCTGAAACGTATGCAAAATAAATTTGAGACGATTTTGAGCATTTAAAAAATTTGCGCGCGCACTGACGCGCGGACGTACGCGCACGCGCGCGTTTTTTGACCTGAAATTAACCGGACTGATATTAACCTTAATCATGATAAATATGAATGAAAAATACCTTTTGGTTATGAAGATATGATCATGAGATGATTTTCAGAAAATTTCACAAAATGGCGCCTAGATGACGTCATCAGTCAAGGTCAAGGTTGAAAACCTTACCGTGTCTTGTCCATATGCCTATACATATGTGTGTCAAATATCAAAGCATTTGATTGAACCATTTCAAAGTTATCTTGCTAACAAAAAAGTGGCAAGAATTAAGAAAAATAAATAAATAATAAATAATAAATAAATAAATAAAGGCAATTTTAACAAAAATATAAGGTGGTCTGTATTAGATACAGCCCACCTGATAAATAATAAATAAATAAATAAAGGCAATTTTAACAAAAATATAAGGTGGTCTGTATTAGATACAGCCCACCTGATAAACTAGAAATGCAATCGTGTCACAACGATGTGCGTGCAATGACGCCGTGTTTCTACGTGTCGAACGAAAGAGCTTCTCTCGGACTATCCAGAGCAATTTGTACGAAGTCTTTAGCTTCTGTAATATTGGAGACAGGTAGGGCGAAAGAAAGGCCTCAAAAGTGACCTTGATGGGATGGTAGTGACTATGCCTACGATGTTTGAAAGAAATTGGGATAGGGGAAACAACCTAGAAAGGGCTCGCAAGCACTGCGTGCAAAAACAAATGGGATTAGTTGCACGTTCGTCATTGCAATCAAGATCGTTCTAGGGGTCAAAAGCGTGAACCCGATTTGCCCCATAGACAATGCGTGTAATGCATGGGCGGAAAACGTACAGGATCTGTATTATGACCGGAGTTAAATTGTTTTTTCTCTCTCTCTTTATGTCTCTTCATGGGCCGTATATGGTGTCATTGGAAAGAGATTTTCATGGTTGTTATTGTAAACTACTCTTTTTTTTTCTATGATAATCCTATCGAAACATGTGATGTAAAATAGATTTAAAGGACAAAATGGCGTCTTAAATGGCCCCCTTGACCAATTTCAAAAATCCGGTCACGAGGTGCCCTGCGTATTGCATCTCGGAATGTCATTGCAAATTTTCAAGGAAAAAAAAGGATGTTTAGGGGGCGAAAAGTAGTCTGAAAAAAATGACGTCATGGCCGATAAGTGTTATAATCGGGCGGAATTCGTATAGTGACCCTTGTTCAAATGCGATTTACTCACAATTTTCTGTGTAAACATATACCATACTTGGTATCATTCGAAAGGGCACTTCATTGCGGTCAGTTTGACACTATTGTCATCTGCACGCAATGTACTGCCCGCATTTAAGGCGCTATTATGTAATGCATAGCAAATTCATCATTTTGGGCGATAACTTTGCGCTGACGTTATTAAAATTTACCAAACTTGGCAGACAGTTGTCACGTATATGGATACATGTGTCTGCCAAGTTTCATCGAGTTAGGTTTAAAGATCGCCATTTTAGAGCAAGTTGAAGTTATTTCGGAATTTTCGTGAAAATGGCGAATTTGGAGGGCAATTTTCTCAAATTTGGTCAGTGATAGGGTATATAATTTTGTATATGGCTGGAAAGGGCATATCCTCAAGTATCTAAATCCAAAAAAGGGTACGGGTTTGCCAAGCCATTATGGAGATACGGCCACAGAGAGAAAGCCAATTCCCAGAACTTTAGAGGGCGCTATTTATGTTGTGCAAAGCCATTGGAGCGTGAAATTTGGCATGGCTATGTGCAATTATGAGATGAAGATACTGTGAGATTTAAATACAAAACGGAATTTATATGAGAAAGTTATGGCAGTTTTAGATTATTTAGGGGTCCATTTTTCAAGAACTTGAGAGATTTTTGACGGAGTCGGTTTTAGATTTGAATTTCGAGTATGAAGATGGCATTTTGAAGGTCAAGTCATGTGTCGCAGATGAAAGAACATCTCTCAGACTATCTAGAGGAATTTGTTAGAAGTTTGTAGGATGAAGGATAGTGGAGATAGGAAGGAAGATATAAAGGCCTTAAAATGGACCAGAAACGGACAAAATGGCGCCTGGACGGTCATGCATGAGTGATTTCCAAAATCGAAGAATGTAGTGACCTTGATGAGATGTTAGAGACTATGCCTATGAAATTTGAAAGGAAAAGGACATGAGGAAAGCACCTAACTAGGAGTCACAAACACTACGTGCAAAACGAATGCGATTTCCTGACGATAAGGAGGAAAAGGAGGAAAAGGAGAATATTAATGGGGCAGAATGTGAACGAAAACAAGGCAATGACGAAGGTTCGTCATTGCAATAATAAATAAATAAATAAATAAATAATAAAAATCTTGACGAAATCAAAAGGTGATACGTATATTTCATACGTATCACCTAATAATGTATTTTCCTGTCGAATGGATACAGGGGCCTATTTGTAATTACACTCGTTTTCTACAAACTATATACAGGGGCTCTAAGGGCAGATGTGTCTTCAAGCAGTTTGGGTGACATGTTCATATTCTCCATCCCGCACAATTTCACATCACCGAAAGGAAATTTATCTTTTGAATACGTCTTTGCGGGGCCTGATTCATCTATGTCGGTCAAGGTTTGCAGGGAAGCAAGTGAACCTGCATTTACAACTGCTGGTATGGGGAGTCCAACGCCAGTTACTAAAGTCGTTCCTTATTCATGTGCAAGCAAAATGGATGTTGAGGTTTGTAATGCAAGGAATTATTTTCTAGTTTTCTTTGATATATACCTTCAAGCATGCTTCAAGCCTGCTGACACAAGATAGATCTCTTTTATTTTATTTTTAATTGTAAGGCCTAAATAATATTTAAACATAATCATATCCACATGAATAATTATTTATATTGCACAATATATCATAACATTGTTATTTATATAGATTTCATGGGTCTAAACACAAAGTGAAAGAAGTTGTATAACTGTTTTAAAACGTGTTGATCATTGTCAGGATTTCAACTAGCTTACCTGGTTTTAAATAATATTATACATGCATTAGTTTTGGATTTATCTCTTACATTTATTTTGAAAATCCGATTTGAGAATATTATTAAAGATCACTAAGCACTATACCTAACATGAGTTTTCTTAAAAGAGAAGGCATATTGTTCTCCTCTGTTTGTTTTCTTCTATTCATTATTGCAGATAACATTCATTGCTAGAAGGGGTAGTGTACCTCCTCTGATCACAGTAGACAACATTCAAATATATGAAACAGCATATATAGGTAAGCAGTTGATAGAGACATTACTCTAGAAGTATAGGTGCACGTAATGCAATAAAGTTCGATCTAAAGAAGATCCATCTTGTTATGAATCTAAAGGGAACGACTGAATTAATAAAACCCCATTCAAATACATCGTAATAGAGATGTGATTCTAACACGAAAGCAAAAACTTTCAAGAAATAAACTAAAGTGCAATGTCAGTACCAGTTTCTATTGCCTTTTGAAACACTGTCCGGATTACGTATTATATCAATGTCATGTTCGCACGACCATGTCAATATGATGCCCATGGCACACTTCACGATCCTCCTGCGATCGATTTTCTAGGAAATTACAATTATATCACATATGGAAGTCTAAGCTAACATCATGTTCATGATCTAATTGGTGAATAATATTAATAATGCTAACAACAGGAATTTTAGTGCATTTCATTTTTCTACAAAGATTTACAGCCAATTCGGCTTCAAAATACATAATCGCTATACTGTTCTGACGTCACTGCGACTTTGAGCCGATTTAGCCACTTCTCCTCAGAAGAAGCCTGAAATCCCTTGAAAGTTATTTTTTTTTCATATGACTATTCAGATACTCGATTATTCTGATTTTACACGTTTGAATGTCCATATGAAATGCTACTGCAATTAATCAAAAATCGGTTCATAGTAAGATCATATAATATGCGGTGGGCTTTAGTAAAATCGTATCATGTTCATTTCGTGAACGTCATTGCGATCTTCTTTGAATTTACTTCCTTTTAAAAATACACAGATCCATCTGTAACAAGACAACCATCAACTGAACCAATCAGCACAAACCTCCAGTCCAAAGCACACACCCCTACTAGCTCGACAGGCAAATCAACCACTTCCATAGAAGTTAAATGTCATTTTAATTATTATAATATATCTAACATGTCACATTTCACCTCCAATTTTGTTTTTCTTACCGTGGATATGTATGACTGTTCTCCATCGCTTGCATTATTTACCTACACGTGACTATAAATACGATGTAGAGTTATTCACTCAGTTCAAGTCAATTCAATTCAACTCAATTCAATTTCGTTTTCTCGGAGCTTTCTCTACACAAAGTAGCTAACATATGTAATTAAAGAAAGGAATTTCGTTATGTTTATGATCGCAACTATAGACGTGTTTAATTAGGTTAAGATTTTAATTCGTAGAAAAGCGTATATAGGACAAGGTAAATGTAGTAAATTATCCATTCATGATGATCATGATGATGATAATAATGATCATGATGATAACAATAATGATGATAAGCATTATTTTGTATGGTGCAGTTTATTTAGAAGCTATAGTCCAATGCACACAAGGAGAAATAGATGTGGACGAAGAAGAAGAGTCGGGATATAAGTGTGCCATATTCTCTACATGCTCTACCTTCATATCTGGACACAATGAAATTATGTATTTAATGCTCTCCCAATATATTTTACACACAGCTCCGTATGCAGCTATAGGCGGTGGAGTTGCAGCAGCAGTAGTGGTAGTATGCATCATTATCATCATTCTTGTTTGTAGATGCAAGTGAGTATGGTTACAATCTAAGGTTATAAATAGTCCTTTAAATGTAAATTTCAGGTATAGACGGCATAAGCAGATGAGAATTCAATTTCAATCAATCATCAGTGTTTTGTATAGTAATTATTATATTTCAAACAAACGTCAAACAAATTTAAATAGGCAGTTATTAGCTTTTTTACAAGAGGTCCATCCTCCATTTTCAAAAAGGTCTCATCATAATTCAACATGTTAAAAGCGAGGCAAAACAACTTTTGGAGGGAAGAAAAGAAAATACAGCCAGATAAACTCTCTGACAAAAACCAAACTGTTAATCATTATTTGCAAACAGTATATTGGTGAAATAATTCAGTCAGTGAAAATAAGCCTACCCGGCCATGGTAGCTGACAGGTATTGTTTCTTCTCCTTACGTATTGCCTCTCTCATTAGGTGCAAGCCGAAACAAGACCCAAAAAATGGTTCCGGTCTCGAGGAGATGGCAGGTGGAGAAGCACCACCTCCTGGGTACGAGACTACGATTGTGGCTTTTCCCGAAGCCTCTGGCAGTGACACCTTGCGCATGAACATGGAGGTAAAATGTCCAGAATCGAGCCGCTAAAAATAAGATTTGACTAGAATCCAGGGGGTGTTTCACAAAGACTAAGATCGACTTTAAGTTGGACTTAACTATGTCAGTGGTTGCTCGGATCATTGGTCTCTCAATCATGGTCTTTAGATAATATTTTTCCTTCAATAATGGATGATCAAAACAAGTAAATTCTGTAGATTTATGACCATGATTTGTATGTCCCTTGAGAGACCAATGCCAGTAAATGGTGAGAGAAATTGTGTCACTATAATGGCCTGCCATCAGGCGCGTACGCAGGGGGGGGGGGGGGGGGGGGGTGTTTGGGGGGGGGGGGTTAACACCCCCCCTTTGGTATTTTTATGTGTATAAACCCTCCCTAAACCCCCCCTCCCCCTGCGTAAGCGCCTGATGGCAGGCCATTATAGCAAAATGTCAAATTTTCAAATTTCGAGACCAAAAAAAAAAAAAACGTATGTGCACTTTTATCAGTAACTCAAAATAAGAACTTGTCTTTGTTTTAAAGGTCATTACCCCCCCCCCTTTCCGTGATATAAATAATTTGATTTAATTATGTTCTTATTAATGGTTCTATTAGGCTTATTTTATTATTTTTTGTAAGCTTTTTATTTTTGCTTTGGTATTTGTGTATATTCGTTTTAATGTAATGCCTCTAAATATTGGATATTACTATCATTTTATATCTTTAAGAACGACCAACAAGTCGAGATCGAGAATGAATATTTAACGCCCCGAATGAAGAGAGGGACCATGCAGGCAGAGTATGTCGACATGAAGACCATAGACAACCCAGTAGTCATGGTATCGGAGGATATCTACGAAAACATGGCGGACAATGCCGCAGGTACAATCGCCGTAACTTTGAAGGAAGTGGAATATTCGGTTGTAATCTAAAGCTCAAAGAAGGGAAATCTGAGTTCATGATTTTACAGGCTCAAAGGTCATGCTGAACAAGATCCCGGAAAGCTTCATTACAGTTTGTGATGCTCAGATCAGCCCTACAAATAAATGCGGAACCTTGATGTTGTCATCGATTCAAACTCTAAATCATAATATATCCCACATAGTCATGTATAGCCATTAGATTCCAACTCTGCAACCCTTCACACATAAAAGATTTGTCTCACCTCCTGCTGACCTGACGCGTAAGCTACATTGGACTTGTTCATTCCCTTATTTTTTTTCCCGATTAGGCTTTTAAATTCGCTTCTGATACAATATTCCTGACTTACCAGCTGCAACGCCTCCAAAAACTCCTCAGACTCAGAGGTCAGACGTTGTAGCTCTCACTACAGGCACCACTCACATCTCACAATCCTTCAGGCACTTTAAGTGGCTTCCTGTCCGCCAACGTCATCATCTCGAAGTCATTCTTCTCGTCTATCTGGCTCCTCAGTACACATCCTCATACATACAAGACCTAGTACACGAACCACCACGGCGACTACGCTTCTAGCTGCTCACACCAAGTTAATTACATCCCAAGTTACGGCACTCCTGGCCGTGAAGGCGATCGCTTTCAAGTTCTGGCCCTGAACTGTGAACACACTCCATCCTTACCTCCATACCTCACCTCCGAAATGGATTTACCTCCTCATGTTTCGTATATCATTCTACATGTATATAGTAAATGCTTATTCTGAAACTTACGTTGAGGTTTGGAGGAAGAAATTACAACAAGATAATCAGTTACATTATACTGGAGGCGCACACAAGTCAACACAGTCAACTTAATTATATTGTATAGTAACATTCTTCTTTTCATTTCTTAAAAAAAAAAAAAAAAATTGCTTTAAACTATTCAACATGTTGAAAAATTATACTGAGTTAGACAGTACTATTTGTACGCTTAGTGTCAGGAAAGAAATTTATTTGTTTAGCTCTCTGGTCTGGAGTGTTCTTTGTTAAGGTCAGGTGAAGATGTTAAGGTCAGGATGTTTTCTTTTCAGGCCAAGATGTAGTGTTCCTTATGAATATATAGGCCTGGGGAAGTCATTAATTCAGTGTACATGTTTTATCTGTTGTTTGCACACATTAAGGAAGCCTCTTTAGAAGACAAGTATTTTCCTTTGTAAGATGATTTTCTCTCCAAATATTTGTAGTCATGTTTTTTACAATTTACTTAGTAACCGTAGGGTT